>JAVSBT010060224.1:0-16964 GCA_033118115.1 Pharyngocirrus eroticus
TGAAAATAAAGCAATATAAAAATGTTTTGTGATTCTTTTACTTAATTCAATCTAGCTACTCAGCCACTATTTTCAAATCTATAAGAGCGATAAAACATACTCATTAAAAACGATACCTTTAATGTATGTGATTTGAGATTATTGATGGATGGATGGATTGATAGAAGAATGGATGAATGGATGGATAGAAGGATGGATGAATGGATGGATAGAAGGATGGATGAATGGATGGATGGATGAATGGAGGGATAGAACTGTGTTTACCCATTTATCCTGAACTAGTTTTCCTTGATAATTTTCATGGATTATCATCTGTGATTTTCTACATGTGATTAAAATAGAAGCCATGACATATGTCCACATTTTCCATCCGCTCTGTGGATAGGGAAACAATTATTAAGGGAGATGTTGTTCATACACCTTTATACAGAGTTCAAAACCAACTTTTAACCAGAAAAAAATGTGCCTCTTGAAAAGAAGACTCAAACACTTACTTATGGTTTATACCTGGTCATTGATCAAAGAACATACGAGTCCTCTCTGATGTGTCAACAAATAATGGTTGATTGATTGATCTCATCATACTTATTTCTGTTATGATAGTCATACTGCCCTTTTTTTTCTTTTTTCTGGAGGGTTGGGGTTGGAGAGAGGCTTTCTTATAAATTAAATCATGTTATTTTTCTTTGAATTATGTTGCATGATATCATAATGATGGTACAATTTCTGAGAATTTGTGATGAGCTAATAGGTTTTCTAATACAGACAATTAATAATACAAATAAAAGAGGGTGGTTTTAGATTGACTTTTTGATAGAATGATTCATGTGGTTGTATATTATTATAACCATTTTGGTCTATGAATGGCGTGGGAATTATGCTAAAGTAACATAATGTTCTTTTGTCCCATAGAACTGTGTTAAATTGCGTTATAAAAAAGTTAAAAGGAAAATATATTTACAGCTGATTTAAAGTTACATTAAAAACACGATTTGTTTGACCAGATGGTATATTGTCCCATAAAACCAGTGCATGATATTGAAATGATCTTTTGCCATATTTTTTCTGTATCTATTGGCCATGCTGCATTCCCAATCTTAAGGTCTTGAAGGTGTAACATATTCCACAAGTTAAGTATAATTAGTCTAGCCTGTTTCCATGTATCTAAGAACCATTATGATGACTTTTATTTAAATTCTATATTCTATAGCAAGCCAATGTAGTTCTTAAAGCGCTCAGTTAATGTGATCTTTCAACTTGAGTTTCAAAACAAGTCAGGCTGCATTGTTTTGTAATATTAAATTGCAGCTTTTTAGTGTGAAATGTTGGCATGCCATATATCAAAGAATTTTAATTGTCAAATCTTGAAGATATCAAAGAATGAACAAATTGTTTTGTAGCAGCTAAAGAGAGATATTTTTTAATATGAGAAATATATCTGAGTTTGGAGTAGCATGCCATACATACATCAGAAACTTGTCTAAACTAGCAAGAAATACTTGTGTTCTTTTCAATTTAAAACCACCCTCTTTTAACTATATTGTTAACTTTCTGTACTATAGAAAACACAAAATGTGAAGTCATTCAACATGATTGCAACGGACAATTTAAGCTATACATGCTTCACTGCTGAAAAGGTATGATTTTTATTTGATTTGACTAAATGCAAGATAGGTTTAGTTACATTGACTATTCTTTCTAATTGTGGCAGCACATCCTCCAGTGAATCATATGATGTACAGTAAGTTGGCCAGATCTTGCCTACTTGATTCATCTTTTAACGTCCCTTTAAAACATTCTTTTTTTTTTATTATTTCAAGGTTTCTTTGCTGAATTTATGGTTTATAAATATGTTTTTATGTGTCTCTCTTGATTTCCCCCTTGCTTGATTTCCTTTTCTATTATTCTTTTTTTACAAAGTTATATAATCATCACAAGATTTGTAAAACAATGGTTTTGTTATGTATAATTATATGTTCAATATCATTTAAAAAAAAGTAAAGCCCTACTCGAGCCATGAAGGCCTGTCAGGCCAGAACATATCCCTGGTTTATGTAACACAAGCAATTGAGAGCTTTCACTCCCCCTATACAGGTTTTCTGTAGTTACTTTCCAAGAGTATTTCTGGTACGTATTTATCGTTTCCAGGGTGAAGGAGGGAAATTGGGAATTAGTATCTTTTCCAAAGACACAGACATGGGGCAGGGCAGGGGATCGATCCCTAAACCTTCTAATCTGTAGTTCAACGCTTTGTCACTGAGCCACCATGCTGCCATTCAATATAATAAGGAAGGCCTTTATCGATTTAAAATGTCTGACCTATTTTTGTCAGGATGACATTTCCTGAAGATGACTTGTAAAATATCTTTGATGAGTGCATAAAGGTCAACAGTTTAATGACCAGAAGTATATGTTATTTGAATATCGAAAAACATGTTTTTTTTTATAAACTTCTCATCACTGTGCACTTATCTGCAGTTGGTGCATGTACAACTACAACGTGTACTGCAAGTGTTATTGTTCATGGGACAAAAGAAGATAAATAATAGTCAGGGAGTTTTGCAGTCTTAGCCATAGAATGTATAGAAAGAACTTCATGTTTTATTAGAACTTCACCTTTATTCTTTGATTTAAAAAAGAGAAAAACTTCATGAATTCCTATGGGGGTTGAAAAGTATGTTCAACATAAAAATTGAATAATTATTTACATAGAAAATAAACTATAAAATAGGCACTTTATTGTCTAAAACTTTATTTGTTGTCATGGTTTCTTAAACTTCTTCAAAGGATAATAGAAATGACATGCTGCTTCAATAATGTTACTGCTTGTAACAACCAGATAAAATGCACCATTACAAAAACAATCTTGAATACTTGATATGATGATAATGTGTAAGACTTATAGTGGCCTGACTTCAGTAGAAACATATTCAGAAAAAGCCAAATACATTCAATATAAGAAAAGAAATCACATTAGAGATTTTGTATAACCGATTATTATGGTATCACAATACAATGGAAAAATATCCTCCAGTAAAATCTTGTAGTGTACAATAGAAGGTATTTTCAATATTTTACATAACCAAGTATTATGGAATTTTGGATTTATACCTGATACCTTTCTTGAATTTGTGTTCTTAGTATGATAGCATAGATAAGTCATACTGTGATTTCATAATAAGATGACACTTTGACATTAATTTGATCAGAGGGTAAAAGAAACACAATATTTGTGATTTTTTTTTTTCAATCAATTACATCATTTTTTTAACCAATATTCCTATTCTATGCTGTGGCAATTCAGCCAAACTCTTCAGATACATTTCAGTTTTACCATTTTGTGACACCACTTTGCATAATGTTCTTGTTATGCTGTGCTAAATGGTTTAAACATAGATGTACATCTGGCAAATAGGTTTTAGAGTTAGAAAGCTTATCAAATGTTAAATCATGTATCAAAATAATGTAATTTTTGTTTTAATTCAGTCCTTGTGTTTTGTTTCCATGCAGTTTTAAGTTATTCTATCTCAGTTCGTCATATGTATGTTCATTGTTTCCAAGTTCTCGACCCCTTTCATATCTTTCTGGTTCCTGTGCATATCCTCTGTTATCATATTCTGACAGGTAAAAATATAAAGAGAAAATAATTCATTGCGAGAGTATAAACATCATAATGTAGGATGCTGGTCCTTGTCCAGCTGTCCAGCAAAAAATTGGGCTTATCTTCTTATTAAAGTTAGAGCTGTCCCGCAAAATATAGGACAGCCCACTGAGATTTTTACTAGCTGGTCTGTCTGTCCACCTCCAAAATAATGTACATCGCACCCTGATAAGGTTTTTGTTTTGATATATTGTTAAAATCAGCCAGTTTTACTTACTTTTTTCTTTTTGATTAGGTCTATTTTTAGCAATGTCATCCATCCTTAGGTTGTTTTTGGTGCCTCTTGAATTGCTTTTCCTGAAAAAAAGGAGAATTAAGATATAAGAAACTCAAACCTTAATCTTTAAATAGGAAACCTCCAAACCCCCATCATAAGAAAAATGTCTGATCACTCATGATTCCTAATTGGACATATGCAGATAGTAGTGTTGAAAAATATACATGTATAACACTGAAAATCTTAAGAGTCTCTATTTTTTCTCAGAGAAATATGTGGCTGTTCATCGTTTTCTTTATCAACAAGTTACTTTATTAAATTGAGAATATTATTTTATGTTTAAAGTTAGAACAGTATATTATAGAGACTAAATATATTCAGCTCAAGATTCCTTTTTATTTTCTTTATTTCCATCAACATTTTTATATGGATAATTCTCTTTCTTGGTTTGAAATCATCAACTGCATGTTATAATTATATATATATATATATGTGATTTTAGAAATATTACTAGGCTAACATTTTAATAAAGGTCTGTTTACCTGCAGCATAAGACAATTACAACTACAACTATGAAAATGAACACCACTCCACCGATAACACTTCCAACAAGGATGGGAAGTAGAACTGAATGAAATGAAAATAGATAAAGGAGCGTAAATAAAGAATGCAATCCTGGCATTACAATGTTCAAAGAAACATTATGTTTATCTATGTCTCCCATTATCATAAAATAAATGATTCAATCTTAATTCAATTTTGGAGGTGCCAGTCCCTCCTTCTTAACATTATGATATTTCACTATAATACCTTACCTTTGACTACTGTTCCATCGCCATCCACTGTTTGAAAAAAAAGAAAAAAAAAGGACATGTTAGAATGATAAGATATTGTTTCTTGCTATTTTACAAAAATGGGGAAAGATTCTAATTTCTCCTACATACATGATGCAAATACATGGGGGTTGAATAGAAAGTCAATACGGCTTTGGAGGGATGCAGTTCTAATAGAGCTTTTTTTGTCTCTTGTTATCATTGAATAAACTCTTCAATCTTAACTTTGTAAATGCAGGTCCAATTGTAAGTTCAAAGTGCATTTAGTCCCTTCCACTTAACATTATGATATTTAATTTATGATAAATTACCTTTGACCACTGTTCCATTTGTATCCACTGTTTAAAAAAGAAGGACAAATAAGTCATGTAAGATTGATTGGATATTGAAATGAAAAACCAAACTAATTTCTCTTATAACAAGTTTTAATTATATCCAGTCCTTCCCCTTCCAAAAATACATGATGGTTAGATAGAAAGTGAATCAAGCCGTTTTTTTTTTCGTTTTTTTTAATAATAAAATTACCTTTGACCACTGTTCCATTATTATCCACTGTTTAAAAAAATAAAAAAAATAAATCATGTTGGATTGATTTGATATTATTTCTAGTTTTTTTTGACAGTTAAAATTTATTTTATGAATATTCAGTTTATTTAGTCCATGGACTAGGCACAAGCTGTCCTTTTCCAAGTCATATCCAATATCATGTGTGAGTTGGTTTATTTCAACGATCTAGTTGTGCTTGGTCTGAGGAGTATATTTACTTTATTTATATAATGAAAGACCAAGGATAATTTTATATTTGAGTAAGTGTAGTTAAAGATGCTAAACTGATGTACTTTGAATTTATTATATTTTGAGGAACATGACATTTTGGGACAAAATAAGCTGGTTGACCTTGACCCTGCCCTCCTTAAGAAGGAATAATTAGAAATCATTTAAGAGATGCCTTAAATAAAAGTTGCCTTACCAAAAACCTTATCAACATTCTCACAGTTGTGTCCATGGAATCCTTCTGCACATGCACAATCATAATAGTCATCCTTAGCACTAGGCATATAGGCTCCTCCATTTAAACATGGATTACCACAGCCAAATTGACCTTAAAGAAGAGAAAAAAGTGTTGATTTTGTTAAAAGAAAACAAGGCAGAGCAGGATTTTGTATGTATGTTACATAATTATATTATCATATTTCATGAAAACGATATATACATGTATATATAAAATAACCATTTTATTCTCAAGATTTGATTAAGATCATTAGGTTTTAACCCCATTTGCGCCCTGGTTTCTCAAGTTGCAGATATTGATCAAACACCACTGAAAGTAATCTAAGAGTTCACTTGTTAAATCTCAGGACAATGTTTCTGTTGTGTGTTTGAGCAATATTGTTAATGAAACATAATAAATTATTCATCTTTTTGTATTATTATCATTATTATTATTGTTGTTATGTTTATTATCAGTATGTAGAGTAACATGACTGTAGAAAATGAGAACATTTCTGTCAGAAACACAACTCCTCTTCCAAATCCTTTAAATACTTTGAGATTAGACAATTCCAAACCTGTGGATTCATTGTAAAGACAGTGTGAGTCATTAGAATATAAATAACATGATTTTACTTACCAAATGTAAATATGCATGATTGAGATGTAGTGTTACATGTTGAACATTCTGGATCATATTTCACAAAAAGGTATTCTTGACCTTTATTGACCCCATCATTGCTTATTGAGACAAGGAATCCTTCATTGTGGGTATCTGCCTCTTGAGTTCCAGTCCATGGTGGCAGCACACATCTAACTTGTTCTGCATATTAATAAATAGCAATGGACGTTTTGGCACTTCCATTCTGCAATATACCACTAGATGTCACCTGCAAAATGAAAAGGTATTATTATTATTGTACATGAACAGAAATACGATTTTCAAGATATTGATGCCATATAGTGGTTTAGAATACTGTGAACGTCATCATGGAAATTGATACACAATCTAATTGAATAATGATGGAAATAAAAAAAATTGAAAGTAGATAAGAGCATCAAAAGCACAGTCTAATAACAGAATACTTATAATCATGAAGCATTTTTTCTTCACATACCTCCTTCAGATAAAAACGATAAAAAGAGATGCCAAAAAGTCCATAGACCAAATAATCAATTTGGAATGGCTTTCTGTTTTACCTTGACGTAAGTCATATGGCATGTTAGGTTGTCAGAATTGATAAACTCTCCATACACCAGGGCTGACATACATGCTCTCTGTGAGGTCTGACACAATCCATCTCTTATAAGACCAAACATGGGGGGTGGGTCTGATAATTTCACGGAACAGTCACTTTTCACATAATCGTCATCGCAAATGCAAGTTCCTGAGAAGAGAAGAAAAACAAAATAGTTTTACAGCTAGGTTTATTCAAGGAGCTACATATCCTACTAATGTTACCTTCTAAATGTCAAACATAGATATACTATTACTATTTATGATTGTAGCCTAAATCAAAGCTACAAATATTTTAAAACATACTAATTGAACATTATCACTCTACCTGATTCACATGTCCCATGACCACTACACATGTTAAGACAGGTCTTGTCAGTAATGAACCTGGGTGGTCTGATGATAGTGACATTCCCATCACCTTCACCTTCACCTTCTTCGGGTTCCCAAATGCTGATATTCCTAAACAATTCACCTTCACATTGTCCAACAAAGGAATCCAATGTTGCTGACGTAAAGCTTGTGCCTCCTGAAAGCTGTAAGGAAATATCAAAGAGAATAATTATATCTATTAAAAATGTATTCCTATGAAAGGAATTGAAAGACGGATCCATCTTGTATTCATCACACTATTGATGCAGTTATTATCTTTGTATACACTCTGTAGTTAATTTCATTCATGATGAAATATAATAGGTGTAACCAATGCAAATGGAATGCTGTCATTAATGTACAAAAAACATTAACAGAATTCACAGAAGAAGGGAAATTGGGGATAAATATATTTCCATAGGACACAGACATTCGGACAAGGCCGGGGATCAAACCCTTAACCTTCTGATATCTATGTGCATGTTTTGTCACTGAGACAACATGCTTCCACCAAAAGTACTCACCAAAATATCTTCTATACAATCTTCCACAGATTTATCTGTGCTGACACCTGGTACCCCTTGGTTGCAAGCATTTCCTATGTCAGAATTCTGAATGTTGTCCATACAGTGTTGTTTTGCTTTCTCTTCAGTCCATCCATTTCTCCAAGTAGGAGGCTAGAAATTTAAAACAAAAATACATTTATACTACAGTTGATCTTTGAACCAAATTAGTTTTTGCTAATATGCATCTTGTTTTTATTAAATTGATTTATCTATCGTTTGTAGTAAAATAGAGCAAAAGTTGCCAAACTACACTTTTTTTACATAAATGGAAAAATATGTAAAAAAAACAGTATTTATCTGTTATATGATTTCTGGAGAGACAACTAGACCCACAGAGTGTTTTTATTTTTAATTTGAAAATCATAAATTGTTTATATACAACGTATGTATACATAGGCAACGTTTTACTTGATTATCTCAATATATTCCAAAGTGTGGTCAGGCAACTTTTGCTCTATACAAACGCTATGTTCTATCATGATAAAGATTTTTTAATACCTACCAGATTAGGGGTAGGATCATAAACAAATCTAGGGATTTCGTCTTCTATTTCATCCATTGCTTCAAGGTCTCTCTTTTTCCTTTTGTTGCACTTTTTCAGAAGGTATTTAACCAAGGCATTGTTTGTAGGGACTATATAATGAGAAAGTAATGCTAGTTTTATCATTAACCCAGATGTAGCAATGCTTTCATCTAATACTAATATGAATGATTCGAAAATACAGTATAATTATTTGAATATTTCTTGAAACTGTATTTTTTTTCTCCAACCTGAACAAAGGGAATAACGTTGATAGTCGCAGGTAATGTCATTCGAATTTTGGTCACATTTGCAATATTGATGTAGCAGTGGGGGTATAACAGGAAAAAGTGGATACAAAGTTTTCAGTCCTCTAAACAGACTGAAATCGTCATGTTTGATTCTAAAAAGAACACAAAAAGACAAATTATAAAGATACATTTTATAGAAAACACTACACGCTCAAAATATGTTTTCACTATGATACAAAATCATGTGTTTTTGGGTCTCAAAATTATTGGAAAACACTGATTTTGAATGTCAAATGTTCATGCTTTTGCTGGACTAGTGATTTCTCCTATTGCTATATATTTCAATGTCAAAATTAAGCTCACTTCCAAGAAAGAGAAAAGTCATTTGGGTGATCTTTTTTCGCCAGACTACATTGAGTTCTGGTAGCTCTAATGACACTTTCATCAAGCATCAAGCAGGGTGAAGTCATCTTTACAGTTACCATTCCATGTACCACAGAGGCCTCTTGTTTTTCCCCAATCTCTACTGGATGGTATGACGGCAACGTTAAAGAATTTACCCAGATAATTGCCTGTAACTGTAATTTTAGCTCCAGTTGGAAGTTGAAACTGAAATATAAAAGTATAGATTATTTAACAAAGTAAAACAACAAGCCTTCCTATGCATATTATCCGAAATTACATAATAAACAGTCTATAGAAACAAATTATAGAATAAGAAGTGTGTCATGTTTGAAACCATAACGTGAAAAATGTATTTTAAAGTTACTGGTTGTGTAAGGGTCTGTAATGATGTTTACAAGATTAATAAAAAAAAATGAAAAGGATGACACCAAAGGGTTCAACCAATCATGAAGACTACAATCGGACTACAAGAAATGCATAATATATATCATCATCATTATCATCATCATCATCATCATCATCCACGCTCCACGTCACTGCTGTGACACTGCGCAAGCAGGTCATGTGTCAATTTTATTAAAAACCCAATTGCTTTGTGTGGGTCTTTGCACTGGATGTTAATGTTTATTTCTTTTAGGTCACGTCTGACAAGCTCCATCCAGGTTAGAGGTGGTCTACCTGGTGGTCTTTTAATATAGGGTTAATGAAACTTAATCATACCTCATAACCACCATTTTTTTCAAAGACGTATAACCCGTTGCCTAAATCATCACATCCATCGACATCAAGACGAAGTCTTCTTGGTCCAAAGTGTTGAGGATCAGACGCTGCATTTTGACATCTTTCAAGTACAATTAAATCATTTTCCACCCTCACAGCAATGCCACAGTTACAGGTTGCTCTATTCCTGTTACATTTCTGGTAAAATGTATGTACCTTAGGCAAAAGAGAATACATAGAGGTCAAATAGAAACCAGATGCATGGGTCCAAATTTATTGAGTGATATTGAGAAATTTAATGGTAACAAAATCACACTTTGAGCACCAGTAAAATTAGCTAAAAGGAGTTATGAAATAAATATTTTTTCTTTCAGAATTGAATAAAATTATATGAAATTATTACATTACAACGGAATTTGGTTGCATAATTTTTTAATCATTATTGACTCCCACTTCCTTTTACTTGTTTCTTCCCTCTGTTATACTTTTGAATTATTTTTTTTTCAACTCACCCTGATTCTGAAGTCTACGTTTTCATAAAGCACAAATTCACCAGTTTGCTGATTCTCATAGGCACTACAATGGAGTAAGTTTAGAATAAATTAATCCAAATTTCATTCTAGCTCTTGATCATATCCTTGACATTTTTACTTGCTAATTTCAGACATCTACTCACCTTCCATCAAAAGTAGTCATATGAGGGTCATTATTTGACATGCATCTTGTATTGCCCACTAGTGCATCTTTGTCGATTATTGATACCTACATTGATACATCAAAAAATATTTCTTAATATAATGTGACATTGTATGCCAGGTGAAATGATTGAGGATATAAGGTGGTGGCAGTGCTTTTTAATATAATCATGCAAGAATAATTTGTATCTGAAATAGAAAAACTAATGTTTAAAGTTTCAGCGTACTTGACCTATTACATTACAAAACAAAAGGCAGCACACAAATAATAATATATATATATAATTAAAAAAACTGCGAACCCTTTCATTACATATAAAAAGTATCCAAAAATCAAAATGTCTTCATACTGTTTAATTTCCTATTTAATCTATTAAAAAAACACGATATGGCTGTGATAAATGTTTTTAAGATGACCAGGCTTTAAAAATATGTTTCCTTTTATAGTGTGAACGAGATAAATTAAGCTTAGAACAGGTTTGACTCACAGTTACTTCATTAACATTGTAATCACTCCAAACTTGATGGAATCCATTTTGACCTGTCCTTAAATTGATCAATCTTTTTCTTGGGCCATCATATACAAAATTCCTTTGAGAGAAAAAGTAATTATACATCCATTTAATTACAGGGAACACCTTATTAAAGGATTAGCTACTGAATGAAAAAATGATGAAACTTTTCAGCAGCTTAAAAAAAGTAACGCACAGAAACATTCAGATATAAAGTTATTATTGTGAATGTGTAAAATTATAATGCTTTAAATTGTTTATTTTTGTATTTTGATATCTTGAAAATTGGAGGAGTTGGTTTGAAATAGGTAAAAATAAGTTCATTTTTAACACATCATGTTTGTTAATACTTTGTAAAAAGAAAAATTACATGTTCATAGTTGTAATGATATACAAAATGAAATGATGAAATCTGAATTAAGGGCATATCTATATAAATAATGATCTATTCTTGTCATTACTTTAGTTCCCAAATTGGCTTTATTGGGTAAACTCTAAAAAGCATTTATCTGTGCTTAGTAATCTTTACATGATGACTTGATTAATGTGCAAATAGATACATATGTTTGTAAAGAACATTCAGGGGGGGGGGGGGGGACAATATGAAAAAAGAAATAATTTAATAACCCAATAGCCAAAATTTAAAATTGTGCTGTGTGATATATTCCTCCAGTAATAGGCCCTCCGTCGTGTGGAAGGACCTTTTTGGCACATGTGGCAGCAACGCTAGCTATTTCTCCTCCATTTTGACAAGGTAGACCAAATTCACCTTTAGGCTCATATACACTGATTTCCAAATAACATTGTGCCCTGATTACTGGAGGTAATAGTGGACTGCACAGAAAAGGTACTGTAAGTTCTAATTCAATTGTAGCTGTCTCACCTTCATCAACTTCAAAATGATTGTCAACTACCTAATAATATTATTTAAACAAAAAATCAGTTCTGGCTTTGTAGCAGAGAACTTTTTCAACTGCTACTTTCTCCATCTCCTGTTGATTTACTTTTTAAAGCATATGTATTATTCATCTTCTTTGCTTTATATCAGGATTCAAATGCATTTAAACAAACCTCAAAACACAAAAATAATTAGGAAAAAAATACACTCACATAAAAGATGCCTAGGCATATAAAATAACAAATAAAGCTTATAGCAATCAATAGATGGGTTGAAGTTAAGGTTTCAATACATTAATAGTCATGACCAAATTACTGTAAGTATCAATTTTGATTACAACCTTTCTAGTAGGGTAATTTTGCTCCTGATAGTGCCAGTCTGTAGACAATCAAACATGAGTAACCTATGTGGTTTTTTTCTATAATGTTTTACA
Organism: Pharyngocirrus eroticus; assembly: GCA_033118115.1. Classification (NCBI taxonomy): domain Eukaryota; kingdom Metazoa; phylum Annelida; class Polychaeta; family Saccocirridae; genus Pharyngocirrus; species Pharyngocirrus eroticus. The sequence goes on from JAVSBT010060224.1 coordinate 12,311, forward strand.
TATATACATGTATGCTCATAATTATAGACTCACTGTTTCAGGCCTTGAAGTTTCAGGGGTGCGATTGTGATTTCCAAATCACTGGCGCTATAAACTGCACCAAGAGAGTGAAACTTAAAAGTGTTCTGAGCATAATCAAATTCAGCTATACATGCTAGTATATGTATGTTATATCAATTGCGTAAGGTAGATAAATGGTCAAATCAATATATTAACACCATTAATTTGATATTTTTACAATGATATTTGCAATGATGGTGTATGATAACATTGCTTGGTGCAGAAACCAGATATCCTTGGTGCTATTTGTTGCACCTAGGCTGATTCTAGATTTCAAGGCCTGCTGTTTATTACTGAAAAAATATGAGTTTGTTACTAAGTGTTTTGGAAGCCATTTATGGCAAACAATCCCACAAATTACTTATGTTTGATTGCCTACTGACTGAAAGGATCAGGGACAAAAGTCCCAAATTAAATTCCTCTTACTCTGATGCCAGCAAAATACTCATTACTCGTTGCTCCCTTGCCAACTTGCTGAGTGTTTTCAAGGATAGGAATAGCAGTACACTTTACCTGAAGAAAAGTATAATCGTATATGAAATAAAATAATTCCAAGTTTACAAAACATAAACTCAAGTAGAGGTTTCCTATAATTTACATTGATTTATGAAGTGCTGAATGCATTAAATATGGTCTTGAATATTCATGTCAGAAATGTTATGGTCTCACAGTATATACGTGTATTTAAATGTTGACGAAAATAAAATAATTCATGGAAAATGTTGATCTCACTAGGTGGCGTCATGTTCCTCATTTTCTGTTCTCCTTTTGTCACTTGCAGAATCTTTCCATTTTGTTTCCCAGAGTGTACAGACAAGCTTATTTGGCGCCACTCAGAATATATTTTGCTAGGGTTTTCGATTTTATCATTATTAAACTTTTTATACAGGCATTAGCAGCTATGCCATATTTTTTTTATTCTATTTTTTTTAATACTGTCAACGTGTATACAAAGTACAATTACATAACATATCAAGTATGTTACACTTCAATTGCAAAAATAAAAATAACAAAAGGGTGCACGTATTAACCTTTTGTTATTTTTATTTTTGAAATTGAAGTGTAACATGTCATGATAGTAAAAAAATATACATACATATATATAACATTAACACCCTGCCCACCGGACAAAATTCTGCAGCATGTTAAATGGAGTAACATATCTGCATTTTACTTGTCATGTAGTTCTTCAATCTTAGTACTCTGAGATTTATATTGCCAACATTTAACATAACTGCGGAATCGAAGGCCCCATACTTACATTTTTCCCAAGCATATGTGTATCTTTCCAATGTACTTCTTTTAGGATAGCTCTTGTACCTGTATCGATAGTTTGTGTTGCTGCTCTTAAATCATTGAAATACCAGTTCACTTGTATTGCTCCAGTAGTTTGACTTGCGGTAAAGGCATCACACACAAAATCACAATAGAACTCCATCTCTGTCAAGGCAGTGTTTACTCCTACACTCACTGTAGCACTGTTGCAGTTATTATTGAATGGAACTGAAATAGATTGAAGAATCGCATTAATTTAACAGGATAAGAATCTGTAACTCGCTTCTTTTTTTCTGTAAAGTGTAATACATCACACAGGGCCAATTCAGAGTCAATGCTCTTGTAAAATTTCAGCTGTCAAAGAGAGTCAACTGACCAACTAAGTTGAGTAAAACCAACATATCTCAAGGGGTCTAGCACTTTAATGAGTCACTTTGACTCATGGTGAGGTCATATCAACTCAATGGGAAGTGATTTTTACTCTTGGGGAGGTCACTTTTACTCAACTTAGTTGGTCAGATGACAAGAACTTGACTTCCTTTTTATGAGTCAATTGACTCTGAATAAGCTCTCTGTGATGTATTTGTCACATTATGACTTCTTACCTCACATAAGGTCAATGGAAAGTTTGATTTCACCTAATTGTAGGGAAATGTACTGTATACAATTAAAATTCAACTCAAAAGCCATTGTAGAAGCTTGAAAAAATAAAATTCAATTTCAATTCAATTCAAAACTTTATTTCAGACTCAACTGCTGACGCAAAGGTCCATAAAACAAATACAAAAATATAAACATAATACAAAAGAGATTCTGTACACATTTAGCACCAGAAACAACAAAAACAATTTAGATTGATGATAAAATGCCTTGTATTTTGAAAAGGCTAATTATTGTAGAAAAGCACCTAGTTAGTTCATACAGTATATTTGTATTTCATTGAGTTTATCAATTGATTCTAAATCTTAGATAATAATTAATTAGGAGATAAATGTTTCAAGTTTTTATTTATTTCACCCTACCCTATCTTACTATTAATCGTTTATGTTATTTATAATATATCAATTTACAATCCAGAAATATTCATTCATAATTCTGCTGATATTCAAATTAAACATTATCAAACCTTCACAAGGAGTGTAGCCTGTAGAAGAGGTTAGGCCTGGTGGACATTCAGATCCAGTGCCTGAAAATAAACATCATAATTTTATCATCTTTAACTATAGCATACATCAAAAACATCTTTTTCTTAATTACCTAATTTTTTTTGATTTGTAAATAATTCTTATTAACAAATTTCAATTCGACAACTCTTTTTGAAAAAAATAAAAAAATGAAGGGGGATTTATTTTTATTTTTGCATGTTTTAATTTAATTCAGAAATTTCTATTTTGACAAATAATTTTGTTAATAATTCATTTTTCAAGTTTTTATATTTTCATCTTCAATTTTATTTCTAAATTACACATTTCATGTCATTGTATCATTTTTAAGGAAATAAATATATTTTCAAGTTTAAACTATGCGTATATCTAGTGGTTTTGAGTATTTAAAAATGGCCACAACCGTTTCCAGTTTTATACAGAAAAGCGCTCACCTGAATATCATCAAAGAAAAAATATTTCCCTTAAAATACCATACAACGTATTCATATTTTGATACTTACCAAAGCAATAACCCATATCACATCCTGGTGCTGGTTTTAGGTTATACACATAGAAACCGCCACAATTCTTTATACTGATTGGAATTTTGAGATAGCAACAGTTAATGTTATTTTGATCTACAGCATTCACAATGCAAACATCTCTTGATACAACATTATCAGATACTGCAGGATGGATTCCTGTGAATAATCATAATGTTGTTTAAAGGAAATATGATGAAAATGTTAAGCATAATGTGCAGAATTATCAAAAATACTTGATCAATATCCGCATGTTCAAGAGTATCTTATACTAATAGAACTCAATAGAAAGTATAATTATGATGTTAATGGTCATTTTTAAGATTGATATTGTAGTGGAATAATATCAAAATCAGAACAAAAGCTTAAATTTTTCATAGATCTGCATTACCCTTGTCTCAACCATTACCATATATCTATATGTAAATCACATATTTATGAAAAGAAAAAGGTTTTAGATTAGTAATTGCTTAATACGCTCATAGCAAAAGAGTGACGTTTAGTGATGCTTCATCGTAGAATTAAGTCAAGTGTACTAAAATATCACTTTTTCACTGATAAAGACTATTACAGTGTAGCGTTTATAATATTTTCAGTAATTAAGAGTTCATCATTATTTACCGTCCAACCACATCGGGAAGATAGTTTTACATTGGAATACATTGGGGCAGACATCTGCCATTGTTTCCCCTGCTTTGCTTTTAATGCGATACCAGCGTACATCTAGGAATCTATCACAATTTGCCTTTTCAGTGTTAATGTCCATTGTATAGCCAGTAGATCTCCATTCAGAGGCATCTTCTAATAGGATAAATCCACCAGGATTAGAAGCTGTTTGCAACTTGCATATATCTGTAACAATATAACATAAAGAATTGAAACAATTTAAATCATCAACTTAGGACTTTCCACATGTATTATAAGGGTTTTTGCCAGTGTGTATGTAGAAATTAGAGAATGTAAGCCATAGTTTTCTAGGTCACAATTTTATAAATAGAAGCAGGTGTGTCTCATTTCAGCATGGTATCTATTGTTGAATGCCATGATATAGCCATTATGATGAATATAGAAATTCCAAATGAAGAAGTCAATAAACTCCACAGTGATTGAAATAGAAGGGATGTAATCGCTTTCAAAGGTGTATCTAGCCACAGGCATTGACAATTATAAAACCATAAATAATATAGTCAACAATTTTAAACTTTTGACTGGTATAAGAAAATTTTACTCTTACCGAGAGCTTTCAATTTTTTTTATACCAGTCAAAAGTTTAAAATTGTTGACTATGACTATACTGGTTAGATGAATCTTCATAAGACTATAAATAATATAATTATTATGATCATAGGATTTGCTTTGACTCACACTTTTTAACCCAAGGGATTTAATCAAATTTGGAAAAAAAAGGGTTTAATAAATTCCAAAAGGGTGTCTAACAATATCTAAAGTTAAATTTTGTAGACGCATATTATCACATAATCAAAGGCACAATTTTATTAGACATTTTAACCATTTAAAAGGACCATTTTTAAGAAAGATAACATGGTGCTAAGGATGAATGCTGGAGAATAGTGAAGTCGGACACAAACAAGATACAAGCCTTCCACAATGGATGCCTGCGAAAGATCTGTC
>JAVSBT010060335.1:4595-16960 GCA_033118115.1 Pharyngocirrus eroticus
TTGTTAGGAACAGTGAAATATTAAGAATTGATATTTTTAGTTTATATTTATAAAAACGTTGGACATTGACTCTATGTGACTTGTCTTTGTTCCCACAATACTAACATAATGTGGTGTGAATTCATTCTGAAATGTCTTTCATTCATACAAAATATCTTTGTATAACCAATGTATACGTGTGTGTGTGAGTATGTGTGCATTTCTATGAGAAAATAAGATGTGATATCAAGAATAAGGTCCCTAGTAACCTTCAAATGTCATATAACATGCCCCTCCCAGCACTAACACGCCTTCTCCCACCTTATTGATGATGAGTGACAACCAAACCAATAGATTGATTTACTAAGATGTGGTCAATGTAAAATTGTCTATTTGAACCAACTTGAATTTGACTACAACTTTGAATGTGTGTGCACACATACCAGAATATCTTTCTCCAAGATGATGTGTCAAGATCTGTTCAACAACAGTTTTGCAGCAACCCATCCACAGTTTTTACAGATTGACACAAATCTTTACAGTATATTGCGAAAAATGAAAAAAGGTTTTGATAGACCTGGAGGTTAACATTACAAATCTGCTTCATTTGTATCTCTTTTGAATAAGATTGCTCATCTGCCAACTTCAAGGGACTCTATGAGATGGAATGACTGTTTCATAATTGTACTGTCAAGTTGACAAAATCTAACAGCTCTTTAGATATTTTGTATTGTAGCCATGACATCTACTGCAAAATGAAATTCTTTGACATATTAAAGCAAATAAATTTATCATTGTGAATGTATGTGTGGTAGTGTTATGGAAATGTGTTGATATTCAATGGTTGCTTGCTGCCTGCCTATGTCTCCAGTCTTTGTAGAAATTCATTGTTATTATTAATGTATAGATGCTATTTAAGAATTATGCTCTGTGATTTTTAGAAGTGTAGGAGAATTTTTTTTTTCGAACTTCAAGAAAAGTGTTTCTTCTCTTAGGTTTTTGAATCCCACTCCAAGTGTTTGCAAAATTCTGTGAAATAATGGTTAGGGGACTTCAAACAAAGAACTCCAATGTTTGTGAAGTGAACATGGAAGATATTTATTGAAGAAATTTGCCAAAAGGTTCTACTTTACTTAAAGATGTAAAGAGAAAAAAAAAAATACATTGTAATAATTATATTCTTTTAAAATTATTTAAATGTTCATTACATAGAAATATTGTTGTACATTCTTGTAAATGTTGAATTTTTATTTTTTCAAAAGTTTTATTTCTTTCAAACTAGAAAATAAAACTACCTTGTGTAACCATATTTATCATTGTGCATATAGATTTAGCATATCGCATTAAACTTAATTAGAGCAACACGTTGAATTTATCCAGAAATAATTATTTCTTTTGATTAGGAATTCATCAACAAGCAATTCTCTAGAATCTTTTTGTATCTGTACATAAATCATGCAGAACATTGTTCAGATTAATTTTGCAGCTGACAATGCACACACATAATTTTTTATTGTTGCAATATATATCTATGGTAGTTGATTACATGTTCAATAGAAGGTTTCATTTTACCTTTGTTTGAAGAAATGCAAGGCTATATGTGAAATAATACACATTTGCAAGGTGACCATGGCACAAAGTTTTGAGGTAATGGAAAAAAAAAAAATAGAACATAAAAGGCTTTATGTTTAAGAAAGGTTTTGATTCAAGATAAATGGGAATTTTTAATTGTGTTACAGTTGCTGTGTACTACTTTGTTAGTATAATTTCTGAAAAAACAGATTTGAATGAGTGAAAAAAATACTGATTGTAAATTTCTGAATAAAAAATAGTATCATGAAAAAAGTCTTTTTACTTGATAAAAAAAAAATCAATGCAATATTCAATTTAAATCAAAGAATTTACTTTCTATTCATTTCTTTGTAGTCATCATTCCAGCTATTTACAGGAGTTTTCTAGACTGAAATTCTGAGCAGCATATGTCAAACTATCATTAAGAAGATAAATTTGTGTCAGAAATTTCCTAACTCATTATCTCTAAATCTATGAGCAGGCCAAAAACAGAACACACAAACAACATAATTATTCTAGAAGTGCTTGAAAGACAAAAAGATACAAAGAACATTGAAATTAAATGTAAGGCAGAAAACACAATTTGACATCAAATAAGAACTACAGAAGCTAGAAGTGAAATTACAGAATTTGACACAAACAACCCTTTTTTTATGAGAATATTATACAGTAATTAATACAATAAATGATTGTGACACCCAGTTCTTGATTTAGAAATAAGTTTAAAACTCAACACAATTACATGCTGGTACATGGTGTCTCAACTCAACATACACTATTACTTGCTGGTGTCTCCGCTGCAATCATCAACTATTTCTGTATTTATTTATTAACATTTTAAATTTTGTATCTTTAAATCTATGTTTTCATTGATTTAAAATATTCTTCTAACACAACTACTATGCCCATCACTCAATTCAAATATTTACACCTTTAAATCTGTCCTCTTTAATTCAACTTTAGTTCAAGAACATTCTCTTCAACTTCTCTCTCTCTACCACTCAAGTCATTCGACTCAACATTCTGCATCTCACAGTGTAGTTGTAAAGAAAAAACGAAAATGCTTTTCCAAAATACAATTTTCATACTTTCTTTAACTTTTTTGTACCATCTTTTTCATCAACCATTGCCCTGCACTGCATCATCACCTCAATATCGCAAATTTAAAGTCAATCTCTCCAGTCTTGGGTTTAAATAAAACTTTGTATTTCAGTCTATGCTCTTTTTTACCTCCTTCTACACGGAGGGGCACTTTAATCAGATGTACCCCTTGTCTAGTGTTCATATCCCATTCCAAATTTTCTCCTGTCTTGGGTGGGGATAGGAGGCCTGTATACACGGTGTTTTCTGAGTCCAAATGAAAGTCCATCCATATTGCTACGCCATTACATACACCAGAGCTATTGAAAGAAACACAAGTAATTGCAGTATTATATAAGTTATAAAAAATGAATAAAATACTGCACAGTTCAACCTTCATATCAGATATATCCATGTACAGAGGCCTTTTTGAAAAGCTACTAGTTTTTTACCATGCTGAAATTGAAATATTTTGTTGTGGAAAATGAAATATTTCGTGCACAATGCAGCCTCAGAATGTAGATAACAGACTCTACCATTAGTTGTTTATTTTTGAATTTATGATTTTTTTTATTATAGCACTAAGCAGTATACAAATCAACAACTGTTTTCTGTCAAAACGGGAGGTGGAAAGTATTCTATATTTTAGGAATACAAAACTCAAATGAATGCTTCTTGGCCACTGCAAAAATGTATAGTGCAAAGAAATTGATATATATTTGATGCTGAGATATTCTTACGTTTGAAAGTTGACTACTCCAGTTCTATCCACAGTTTTCAGTCCAGCCAAGGCTTTCGTAAAGTCTAAATGCATTAATTTAATTTGATCTGTCAGGGGCTTCCCAGGGTATTCCCAAAGGGGTTGAGGTTCAACCGCACAATCCGTTATATCTGCTGCTCTCTGAAAAAAATTAAACATCGATATTGTATGATACAAGAACAAATATCAATTCATTCATCCATTCATTTTTATTTTTTTCATACAGTAAGAGGAACTTTATCTATGCTCAAGCCAGTCTGAATTTAAAAAAATGTGTGCCAAAATATTCTTACATCAATCATCTTGTCAAATATCTGTAGATTGAATCCTTCACAGACTTGGACAGGGGCTCTTATTTTCCATAAATCTTTGAACTCTACTCCTATGGCTTTCAGTGTTGCTCCTCTGGGTACAATGGTAGGGTGTTCCACTAACTGTTTAAACATATCTGTTCTACTGTACCAGAAGTAGATATTGTGCCAAGGTAACATACTGGAGTAGAAGTAAGGCTCACCTATCAGGGTGTCCACCTGAAAAAGAACAATAATATTACATCAATGATAAACTCTCATGTAATCATGTAGTATATTTTTCCATAGTAAATAAATATTGATAAATTATAAATGTGATTTTTAAAAATAACCCTATGCATTCCTCAATCTCTCATTTGAATGTCAAGTTTATTTCACTTTATGGTGGAACACTGCAAGAAAACTCAAAATGCATTCCTACATACATAAAATCAATTGGTTCAAGCCTAATTTCATAGTTGAGGCATATCTGAAAAAGCTTTTTTACACATTCTACCACTTTTTTTCTCACTCTATCATATAAAGACTAAGTCAAATGACCTTTTGTTGATCCAAGTCATCAGCTGTGAGATCTTCAGCTCTCTTTGCAAGTACTATGATTTTGTCTGAAAGTTTGTTGGCATCTACAAAATTCTGCACCATTCTTCTCGCTATGGGATTTGTTTCTATACAATACACCTACACAAATAGATTTAAAAAGAAATCATCAAAATGACCGTCATATCAATGGAAAAAAAAAAACACCTTAAAAATGACAATGATAGCCGATAAAAAAACACCATGGAGAAACATCTTTATTCATTTTTTATGCTTTTGACAATGTTTTTTGAAATTGCTACATAAAATATACAATATTTCTGTCTAAAGAGATTTAAAAAAGTGCAAAGTAATTGTAGTATTAATGAAAAAAATAAACACGTCAATACATATCTATATTTTACCTCATGAAATAATATTTTTAATCACTCAGATAAATCATCTTGCAGTACCTTTTTTCCATCTAAAATATTGTGATGCGATAATGATAGAGATAAACATAAATGGAAATTTACCTTCTTAGCGCCAAGTCTTGCTGCTATCAGAGGAAGTAAGGAACCATCACTCAAACACATACAAACACTGTCTTTAGTCAAAACCTTTTTGAGAGCGTTAACATATTTTTTATTTCTCTCTGCATCATTAATCAGCCCCACTCTAGGTCTGCTACAGGCTACATGTGACCCACATTTACACACAGGGTGTTCAGATTTGATTTGATCTGTTCCATTACTAGAAAAATCAAAAAAAATCCATCACAATCAAAATTGAGTACGTTGGTAAAAAAAATCAAGACTTTTGGAGATTCTGAATCCCATTATTTGTACTGTGCTCTAAGTTACTGTCACAAAATGGGCTTCAAGTTCATGTAAGTGAAGAAAAGCTTTAACTACTTCTATCAACTTGCTATGATGGCTAAATCTCCAGCTAGGTACGACTTGAGAAGAAACATTTACAATAAAGTCAAAAAATAAATCTTACAGCAAGTCATGAAAATTAATCTGAAATAATGACAGACTTTCATAATGTTAAGCTAGAATTGCTACAAAGAAAAATTGTTTAATATTCCATAATGGTTATTTTATTAAATGTTCACCCGTTACCCTCACCATTTATCTTCTGTTTGAACATCAAACCATAGACTATACTCATCATGTGACCCAATGACAGCCAATGAGTCGCCTTCTTTCACTTCAAGCCTCTTCTTTGGGTAATAAACTGCTTGCATCCAATGGTCTCTCCACTAGATAAATACAAAAAATGAAACTTTAATATTGAAGAGAATTTTATTTGTCAGTGTTCTTTCAAAACCTCTATTAAATTCTATTATGGCTATTTATTCAACCTATTGTTATCCAGTTCCTGTATTACATTATTCTACATAATCAAAAATCATATTCAAACAAAAATATTAAGAGAATCTAACGGCCCTCTGATGAGCCATTACTTTCTGCAAATGTATGTCTAATTTGTCAGTGTTCACAATAAATCTGAAGTGAACACAGTGTTACAATTTTCATTAACATTCTTTTTTTTAAAGAATTTAATAAGAGTTTTACTTTCTTATGGTGAAACATGATATTCAGAATTTTTTTCATTGTTTATTCTTCTGAAGTTATCAGTTGGCAAAGGATTATAAACATTTCTTACTTGCATATTTTTGGGTGTTGGGTGGGCCCATCCTGGAGCACAGCTCAGTAAGATCTCCCCTTCAGGATCCATTTCAATGTCCCACCACATGAAAACTGCATCTGTAGCACCACTTTGTTTTGCTGTAGTTTTTATCAATTTTTCACCAGAGAAGTTAATTTCCCCTTTTCCTGTATAATCAAATCTAAAAGAAAATATTGATATAATTTAGACAGCAATACGTGTAAGTTGTTTTTGAAATCCAAGAAAGAGGTGAGCTACAGCTCGCTCCCTCCAATAATCCATTCTTTTGAATACTGGACTGATTTTATTAATTTATTTCATGCGGAAAGGATCAGTACTATATATTAAAAGTAATAAATAATTGAAGAATCAGTCTGGCAATGAGGAACAGGTGATAAATCAACTTCAAAAGCAACATTAAAATTGTGGTAGGGAAATAAAGAACCTAAATTTTGCTTCTTGAAAATATCTGTTGTACCTAAATATTTTGATGGGTTCCGTGATTGGTTTGAATTGATCTTGTTTAAGTTGATCCATTTGTATGTCATGCACTGCAGCAGCCCCTGTGCATTCTTCTGTGGATTTTGGGGGGATGACATCATCACTATCAGCTATTTTGATTGGTTGGAATTGGTGCCATGATCTGACCACATCTGATTGAACAATCTGTACATACATATTTGCAGCTCTTGGAACAACATAGCAGTCCTCCTTTTAATAAAATAAAAAAATGAACATCAATAAGTATTATCTTTAAATATAATCTTATTTTAATACCATAAATCATGGAAAAAACAATGATATGAAAAGTTAAAGAAGGATAAAAGTAACTCCAAATATATTAATTTTTGGATTTATTTGCAAGTGTGCCGTGTTCAGGCCCAACATTAGCAAATAAATCCAAAGACAAATATATTTTGGAGTTGCTTTTAATTTTTAAATTGTTAGCTGGTACTGATTTGAAAAACTGACAAAATAACTATGCAAGAATAAAAATGGGGTAGCTGGAGTATGACATTCAAGAAATTTCCCATCTACCTTAAAAAACTGCAATAGTTCATCTGAATTTAAAAGATTTAAAAAATCATATCTTCTTGAACAGTGCCTCTGAAGAGCAAGTCCTCGAAGAGAGGCACTGTAGAAATTTAAGAGTTTTTTTATTATTTATATTTTTATAAACATTTCACTAACCTGAAGGAGGCATTTGTGAGCATGTGAAAAAGTTCCAATTGCTCCTTCACCAATCAGTTCTGTATCAAACACTTCTGTCACCAAAATATTGGCTCTTTCTGGCATATCACCATCTTGATACAATTGAAAAAAGAAATTGTCAAAATAACTTAAAAGTATTCTCTCAACAACAATTTGAAATTGTTTCAGATATTTAATACAAGTATTCTTTCAACAACAATTTGAAAAGAAAATAGATATTTCCCCTTTTATAAAGGAACCTAACATCTACATGTAGTTCTTAATAAGTCTGGGGGAGTGCTGTGCTCTTTCAAAATAAATAGCTTAGCTTACCTGGGCCTACTGTTATTTCAGTTGATCTTTTAAGAATCAATTTTATTTTATCCCCAACATGATTATCCTTCATGACGTGTTTAGCACATTCAGCCATTGGATTGAATGCCTAAAATCAAAACAAACAAGATTCTTTTGTGACAAGGAGTCCTTGGAGAAAAGTTGATCTTTTAAAGGATTAGAAAGAGGTGGTTGGACATTTTTTTCTCTTATTTTTGACTAATAAAGGTTTATTACTTCAGCACTTCATTCAGTAAAATCTGATGTCCTTTTGCTAAATAATCTCTTAGATTGTATAAATATGTATAAAAAAATAAAAATAAACACAAGCCAACACAAAACTCAGATACTGTATGAACTGTGATTCATTATTCAATACATCAAAAACCTCCTTTTTATGAGAATATTCATAGCTGCAGTCCTGAACTTTTGGAATTTTACATCGATTATTTTTGGAAACTAATCACATGTTAATTGTTTCACTTTCGGTTAATGCTTTCTAATGACTAACCACTAACCTCACAAGCTGTAACTGAGTCAGCCCCACACTTCACCGCCATCATAGACAGTAGACCTGTACCCGTGCCAATATCTAAGACATTTGCTTTCAGTCCCCGTGAGTGCATCAAATCAATGGCTTTCTTTAGCCCTTGATAATAAAGCTGATTCTACAAGAAATAAAAGATAGAATATCAATAAATTATAGCATCACATAAACTCAAAAAAAGTCCTCATTGAATTTACTGCAGAGTTCTTGTATGTTATACCATTTACAGTTGAATAGTTTTCTAGATAAAAGTAAATACTAAATACACGTATCTAAAACTATTTTTTGTGTCCCAAAATTATCTATGAGTTGGAATAATTATTGACTTTCTTAAATTATACAATATCAATATACACCTTTTTCTTCTTCTATAATTATATATATTTTTGTCATTGAAATTCCTTACATTCAATAAGTAAATATCTTACCCTTTCAGTATCATGAAGCATGTCTGCATAGGCGGATCTGCAATGAAAAGTTTGACACATATTTGTTTTAAATCTGAAGCTATAAGAGCGAAATTTGGGGCGTATCAAGATCATCTTTGGTGCAGATGGCTTCTTCAGTTTCCCTTTTGTTTTGTTCTTAGGTGTAATAGTCCAATTTTCTTTAACGTCAACCTTCAATGAATTGACAGTGTTTTTGTTTTCATTATGCAACGGAATATTTCCATTGGTCAGTGAGCAGTCCACTCTTGGACAAAATCTTTTATTTTTCTCAAAAAGATGGCTCTCATGATTGGTCAGCTTTTCAGAAATGGTATTTTCCAGCGTTTGTGAACCCATTTTGTATTTTGATACATTTCCTGCCAGAAATGTTGTTTGATCATTGTTTGAGAATGATTTCATAAATTCTTGAATCAACTCTGAGCTCATTTTGTTAGCTTTCTTTGAAACTCACTGAAAAAAACATTGCAAAGTAAAAACAAGCCACTGTTGCTGCCAAGCCAAGATAAAAAAAATCTCCAAATGTCAATATTACAAAACAGAAATAAGCCAGGAATGGTTACAGAAGCAGCAGGCAATTGGAAAAACACTGAATTTAGGCCTTCAATTATAGCTCTAAAAACCATCCACCTTGATCAAAATCCAAGATTTGAATTCATATAGTTTCACTGCAACAAAAATGAACCCTACATAGTCTTGACGATGTTTCCCTGGATTTATTGACAAAAAGATTATTTAAAAAAAAAAAAAAAATACATGGCCCTATCAACAAAACCATCACCAATCAATAAAATGCTATGAATGTCAACACTAAATCAAGAATTGCCCCATCATGAGACACAGAATTTCACAGTAAAGTCCCCTACCTGCCATGTTCTTTCAGACTTTCACAGAGGCGTCTACTGATCATGTCCCAACTGTTATCACACCAATCATGTTACAAGATAGCCATTAACAACACTAAGTATCCCCACAGGTGAACACATGGGAGATGAATGGTACCTCTACATGTAAGTAACTGAGACAACATTGTACAACCTGAGATATACAGTACAACCATGCTATGAAACCACCTTCTGGGAATGATGAGTGTCCCATGGAAAACCAGCCATGGTCATGAGCCACCTCTTTTTAAACAGAAATTTTATAGACAGTGCTTAGATCTTACTCATATAGGTTTTCCTAAGGGTGATATGAAATACTTGCCTTTGCGATCCATCTGGGATCCCCTAAAATATTGTATCCTGACCCTTTTTATACTTTTTTTACACCAAATAATTTGCCAAGTGAGACCAACCTCAACCAGATGCAGAAACAAGTGACTATAACTTAATTTGGTCTGTGATACCCTTCTACACATTTTTATGAAGCTTCATATTGCTGTGGTGTAAACAATGCAATAGAAATGCAAGTGTACGATATTTTGTAGCTCTACAATATATTATATCGCCTACAAGTGTGGTATTGCAATCCAATAGAAAAGACCAAGGGACAAGAGGTTTTACTGTTCTGACATTAGTACTATGTTTCGTTTGTGAGAGAATGTTTACATTTCTGAATCTATACTAGACTGTAGCACTATCTATTGACACAAAGAGAGAAAAACAAAGTCTAGCAATCTCTTTTGTAGGGGAAGATATTCTTAGATATAAAAAAAATACAGCTCTTAGTCTTACTTTCAAACTCAACTAACTTCTTCCCATGAACACGTACCCCACGTTTATGATTAAGAGATTGTTTTTTTCAAAGTGCTACAACTTTTCTAACACCAAAGCTCACCTGTCAGGTAATGTAATATCACAATTCACTGATGGCAGACAAGGAATGCCAATAAGCCACTGGAAACCATAAAAACTAACTTCCAGGAAAATTGTACTAATCTCAGTGGAAACTGACATAATGGTCACCCATTGTTTATTAACATGGAAAAATGCCAGGTGAGCAGAGCTATTACTCTTTGTAAGTCTGACATCAGGGGAGTGCTCTCCATCAATTTTCAAACGGCAATCACTTGTAGACAGCTTATCAATATTATTGTTTCGTTTCCATAAAACATAATATTATATTTTTCCTACTAACTTTTGACATACTAGGTTACATCAAAGAGGTTATTATAGTATAGTAGTAACATATGAAGCTTCTATGGTAATGTAATGGTACCTAGTGGTTGTCTTGTTGAACTACCAAAAAACCCTAATATTGCGTTACGTTACCATGCAGACAAGAAATGTTCTCATGACTGCCAACATTCATAGTTTAACATTATTTTGAAACTAGTAAATAAAGACATTTCTGAGTTAGCCAATTAAAGCTTTTTGGAATATTTGTTTCTTATTGTAAGTGTAAGTAAAGGAATAGTTGGTGGATAAAAAGCATATTAACAGGGCTTAGTTGTAGGACTTGAAAAGGAGGTTATATTATCACAGTACCCCTAGTGGTTGTTTGTACAGAGTGATTTCCAGGTTTTTGCCTATCTGTCATTTCTTATACTACACTATCCACAAACCATTTCAAAAATTTGAAATCAGAAACTCTTGATTTACAAAAAGAAAAAGAAAATATGAAGAGAAAGTTAGCACAGGTACATATATTTTCTAAATTACACCATTTAGGAGAACAAAGCCATGGAAAGCCAGGTGCAAGGACTTTTTTCTACCTGTAGATTATCATAAAAAGTGCACCAGTTTTTCAAGAATTCTTCCCCTAGAAAGCTGACAAGCAAAAGCTATTTTGATACCCAAACTGGAAAAAGTGCCAAGTGTAATCCACCTTTCTCTTCAAATAGTGTACACATAATCACAATAACTTGTCTTTGAAGCCAACCCTACTACAAATGACATTTCAATCTACACACATACATTTGTCAGCTTATTATAGAGAAAATTAAGAAACACTTTCAACAGCCCTACATAGAAAGGCCTTGTGCTAGAAACACTTTCTATTTCATCAAGTTTAAAAAAATCCATCCTCTTCAAGAAAACACAAAAGTAGCTGCAATACAGCTATCAATGGCAAATAAACTAGTCAATGAATCAAGTCTAGAAGCAGAGAAGATGAGACACAGAGCATGAAGCAGAGTAAGAAACTTACACCCCCCCTCTAGGTCTGTCAGCAACTTTTTTAAAACTAAAGGCTTATCCTCTCCTGGCAGACATTTCAGGCAACAGCAAAGCGATTCTGATAAGTGGGTTTACATGAGGGAAAAAATTCAATATGAAGTGCAGAAAGCTAACATCATCAAAACGTTTAAAAGTATTTCTATTTGGGCTAGAATATAAATAAAACAAAGTGCAGCAAAGATGTATGCATTGATAATGTGCATGTTACTGTTCCTAAATTTTACTGAAATTGCTGAAAAAACTATAACTTTAGCAGAATTTTGAAATACAAAAACTCTCATCATTTATATTCTGATTTTATTTTTAGTGGACAGAAAGCTAATAATCTTTTTTCTTTAAAACAATGCCCTGCACCATATTCATCTATTATTTGTGACCAAATTTTCCTTAAACCATTTCTGGATATTTGTATCGAACAGATCAAATCAAAAGCATAAAGTTAGTCCGAACAAGAAACAAAATCCCTTTTTAAGATATCAAAAAACCAAAGCCATCATATTTTAGAGCATGTTTATAGCTTTAATATCAATATTTATGACTACATGTATAACTCTTTTCAAAAGAAATTTGTAGCTGTTTGAAAACACAAGAATGAGCTGAAAATTAGTAGTTTTTATAATAATAATGGCCTTTTATCACTTCAAAAAAGTCATATTTTCATTTTGAAAAGGGAAATACCAATAGCACCGTTCTGGGTTTGCTGCGATCCTGGCGGTATTTGCGGTCTGTGCGTGGGGTCTAAAAGTGTTACGAGAAAAAACCAGGCCACTTTACGTTACAATATGGGCTAGTGTCTAGTGACTAGAATGACAGCTGCTATCATGATCGTAAAATGTT
>JAVSBT010060446.1:0-16955 GCA_033118115.1 Pharyngocirrus eroticus
CTTCCGTGGTTTAGCATGGAAGCTAACGGTAGTTTAGAGAATATTTTGACAGAGCAACCCACTTAGCTAATATCGCCTGTTATACAGTCTGCGGCTACACGCTCATTGATATACTCGTAGATTTATAAAATTGTTCATGGATAGCATGCAGAGTCTATAGATTGTACATGTCATTTCCTCATTATTCTCTGCCAAGGTGGGGTACAAAACAATCTACACTTCCAAGTTCTACCAAAAGTTTCAGCTCAGTGATATTTATTTTTATTTTTCCCCATTAGGTGATGTTTGCAGATGAACAATTCTCCATAGATAGTAGCAAGGTGACACCCTGGACAGAACTTTGCAATGAAGCCAAAAATACTGCCCAAAAATTACTCAATCACTATGTAAGAGTACAAGGTCTAGCCATCTCCCAGGTAAGATCATCAAGATTTATTGCCATAGTTACTTTTATTTTCTTAGTTGTTTGTGAAATAGTTCACATTAAACTTTGTGACTACTGTGACATGTTTTACATCTGAATTCAGGAGAATGGTAATTGGGTGTTGTTTTTTAAAGTTATTGAGCTATTAGAAATGTTGACATGTACATTTGTGTATTTTTATTGATAAAGATCAAAATCTAAAAGTGGTGTTTATTGTGGAAGCTGATAATTTGAACAGTTTGTAAAATGGATGTTGACAAAAATGAGGGGCAATGCATAAACTGGAGAAGCCCTAAATACTCTATTGCTGATACCTTGACTGTAACATGGAAAACATACATGCTAGCATTATTACCACATCAAGAATGAATCCCTTTCATTTTTCTGTTCCAGATGCTAAGGAAAAGTGTGGAGACCAGAGATTGGCTAAACACCATAGAACCAAGAAATGTGAGAGCTGTCATGAAAAGAGTGGTGGAAGACATCACTTCCATTGATACTTTGGTAGGGCAGTTATATGAGGAAGGGGTCAGAAAAGAAAGAAGTTCAGATTCAACTAGAAGAAGTTATTCATTTAGTGCTGCTAGGCAACCTCCTGCAAGATCCAACTGGAGTTTTACACCAAGGTACTATAATTTTTTGCTTTTATAGTGCGTATAGTTCATACTTATTTGGTATTCTAGTTACAAGGTCATGATGCTATATTGCTGAAAAATTGTGATCCCATAGCCACCTTGGGACAATTCTTCACCAAATGTACACCATTGCCTTATATTTTGAAAAGTTGTTACAATTGATTTTATGGAAACCAATGTTTTATAAATGTATTGAGACAGATTGAGATTTTTCAAATAAAACTCTTTACATTGTCTATTCTAAACACAAATATCTAAATTATGTCACTTGTAGCACAAGATAATTCATATCACTTTTCATTTTCCAGTACAATAGATAATAGTTTGATGAGCAACATACAGAAATTGTTTTCTGAGAGAATAGAAATTTTCAGTGCTGTTGAGTTTTCCAAAGTGTCCGTTCTGACAGGGATCATCAAAATAAGTTTAAAGGTTGGTTATATTTCCTATATCAATCTTGACTCTTACTGATGTTAAAAAGATAATGATTTTTTCAAATATTCTTGAAGTTTCACATTGTATAACCTCGCAGTAAAATGCAATCACCACCTATGAGTATGACCCAAAGCACATGAAACAAATCAAAATGTGCAATCTAAATTGAGACAGAGGGGGACACACACTCAATTCCATCTACCATCCCATCATTAACTCACATACTGAAAGGGTTTCCCCTTCTGAGGATTCCCCTGACGTATGTGAGTGACGTCATTCTCCCGCCTTCATCCATTCATTTCATTTCATTTGAGGTGATAAAGGGTACAGGTTGTGCTCAAAAGCTTCTCGTTTGAGAACATTATTGCATGTATAGAAAAAGTGTAAAAAACAAATTTTAAAAATTAAAAACTATTTGTATGCTTTCCTTATTGCAATAACATCTCCTCTTGGATGCGATTAGCCATATGAATCCTCAGTAAATATAAAAAAGTGAATCCAGTATACATCAATTTGATCAAAGCCAATTATACACACACTGATAGATAATTTCATTGGAAATGTTTTTTTTCCCCCCAATGATATAGACTTTCTTAGAATGTGTGAGGCTGAGAACTTTTGGGAAGTATGGTCTTCAGCAAATCCAGGTTGATTCTCACTATTTGCAGTTATATTTATGGAGATTTGTTTCAGATGAAAAGTAAGTCTTCAGATGCTCTTTTTTGAGATTCATGACATGTTCCTCGTATAAAAAATATATAAACAGTGACTTAATCATATAAAATGCTTAAGAATATGTGGTATGAAATGATTTTCTCTTTTCCTTTCAGTCTTGTTCACTTTCTTTTGGATGAGATTGTTGGTAGTACAGTACATCGGTGTTTGGATCCTACAACAATGGAACCCAGTGTAAGCAATGAGATTTTTTGTCTCATTATTTTCTTAATTTATCTTTTTTTTTAACCAAGTTACTGAAAGAAACCACAAGGTCTCAAGAATGTGGATGTTATATTTATAAAAGATATATTAGTCAGTACTTAGTTTTATAGTTAATGAGAATTGTATGGTAAAAGAAAAAACTTCCACATGCAAAAAAAGGGTGTTCTTGATTATGACATGTTTTTTGCAATTATTTAAAAGTCATAACTTTCAGGCAGGCAAATGCATTCACCAGTTGCAAAGCATTGTGGCTGATATTGAACTTTACACAGGTTTAAACTATTTGACTATAGTTTTCACATTCAATTTGTTTTTAAGTTGTGGCAATTTTTCTTTTTTAGGTTGTTGAATTGATTTGTGAAAGAGGTTAGACAGAAAGAGAAAACAACAACAGTACAATTAACTTCAATAGATGCAAATATACATCTTGAACGTTCTACATAGATAATGTTCTTCAAATGTTAGACTATATATAACATTCTTTGTTTGGAAGTAATATTGTTATGATAAAAGGATGCAATATCATTAAAATCTTCACTCAGCAATACAAGCAATAATCACTTCAGCTTTTGAATGTCGATGAAATCTGATTTATTCAACTTTTGTTTTTAAAGAGTCGCATAGAATTATGAAAAGAATAAATGAACTTGCCTACAGTGTTTGTTACAACAAATGTGTCATAGATGCATAAAAATTGATTTCAAAACACAAATATTTAATGAAGTAGGAATATTGCTAAGGGAGTAGTCAAGACTAAATTAAGATGATTATTTGAAAAGCTTGATTTTTATTCATGGACTTTGTTTTCATAACCAATATTCCAAATACAGTTCTACACTTTTTAAACAAGAGTGGCATGCAAACAAATTCCAGCCACCAAATCTTTCAATGATTCGACAAAGACATGTATTTGTTGACAAAGGCATGTATTTGTTGTAATCCACAATGCAGAGATATTTTAGCATATGGTTCTAAAATGTGATTGGAATAAGTATGAATTTGTGATTGTTTCAGTTCTGCATATAATTGTAAATTTGGTCAACATGTGTTGTAAAAATTTGAGTCTATGATGTTTACAAAAAAAGGATTTATTTGTAAATTTTTGATTATAACTAAATTGTATATAATATAGGATATGTATAATGCTTTTTGTTGTTGGTGTAATCAATAAAAAGTGAAATTAAAAAATGGATATCTTTCATTTACTCATTTTGTAGTGTTATAAAGTAATCTATGGACCAATGTCCTTTTTTCTTTAACCTGTCATAAGCAGGACACCACTTTACAATGTAGTATCTTAGATTTTTATGAAATCAATTCACCACTTTAACAAATTTACCTTGGTTCTGTAAGTAAATGCAGTTTATTTGACAATGTGTACTGGTTTCTGCATATGAATAAATCCTGATAAGTACAACAGATGGAACGTAAAACATGCATACGTTTTGGAAGTGCTGCCATCTACCTTCCATTATCCTAAAAATAATGCCAATGATAGTCCGGCCTGCTGAATCTCATTTCTGTTTTCTGCAAAAACTATTGTCTGTTTTTTTCCCCTATCCATCCAAGGAAAATTGATGGGAGACCCATGTCATTGATTGTAGTTCACATGTAAAAGAAAACTTCGAAACTGGTACAAGTTTTATTATTCTTTAGATAAAATAGATGTTATTAAACCATATCAAAAAATAAATACTGACATGTTGCTTAGAGTGACACACAGAAAACCTCTAAATTCGCAAATTGATAATATGAGTAGATACATTTGGGATGATATTCTTATGCAGAATGGACTTGCTGTAGAGAGTTTGAAGTGAAAAGATGTGAGATATTTGAGTTTTTCAATATGGCTAATATTTACAGTGCTTTGGTCTCTTGGCATGCCAATACTTTTTTCATAAATCTTTTTACTGTTTAAAGATGCTTACATCAGAAAGCTTTCGACTATCACTATTATCTTCAGTCATTATGCATATGCCAATTGACTTGAATGAACTTTTTTTCATGTTACATTGTTTTAAAACAACAATTATTGTAGCTACAAAATAATTATGTCTCAGAAATATTTGACATTAAGAAAGAAGGGGGGAGTGTTTATGATTATGTTAAATCAAATGCAGTGAAGTTAGCCAATGAAGCCTTGCCACACATATATATCTATTGTTTGGGAGGTCATTTTTTTGAAAGCGTCAAAAGTTGAAAAAATTGTGGTGTGAAAATGTTTAATTCTAAAACAATTTTTGAAAATTTAAAAAGAAACTATTCAACAAAATTTAATGCTAACACATGTATTAAAATGCTTTGAGTGAGACACCCATACTAACTTACATAAAAAAATCATTGAAAAGCTTGTACTCAAGTGTGTTTCATTTCTATGTCATCAATGCTGGATTATGCACACACACCAATACAATATATTTTTTAAGCAGGTGTCCTGCTAAACAAGGTCACACTGAAATATCATGTGATCAACTGTCACTACAGAATGGGGTCTGCATTTGCAACAGCTTCTACTTCATGCACACAAAAAAAGCAAGAAAAAGAACAAATATTATCTCACCTCAGACAACATATTAGGAATATTTTTGTATCTATGAAAATATTCTGAAAAAATTGTAGATTTATCCAGACCTAGATAAAGTACTTGAACAACAGGAGAATTTAAAACTACACCTGCGGCACTAGTACTTAACATAGATCCTTGTTTGAAATTCCCACACATGTTCATTTCTTGAAAATCATAATAATAACAGAAATTGAGATGAAGCATGTTTACTGGTAGTCATCCTTATACAATACACATTGGACTGATATATGTTGTGTTAAAATCTCTAAAGGTTATACAGTTGTGTCATGAGGATTAAACAAATACAGTTAGTATGTAACAGTGGTATGATAAAAAAAAAAACACCCAAAAACGTGATTTACGAGAAAGATTTAAAAGTTACATTTGCCATTATGAGCAACTACTTGAGTCCAATAATAATAATCATGTTTAATAATATGCTTTGTGGAGGAATTAAGACTGTCCATAGGAAATTGGGACCCCATTGGAAATAAGTCTCTGAATTTAATGGGCTATCCCAGGCAAATGTAACTTTTAAATCTTTCTTGTAAATCACGTTTTTGGTGGGTTTTTTTTTTTATCATACCACTGTTACTATACAAGTATATGTTTAATCCTCATGACACTTGCTGAATAAAATAAAATAAAATCAAGAGCATATACCTAATTAATTCCTTTTATTTTATGTTAATCAAGAATATATAATAGAATATTAGAATACATATGATTGGGAATCATCACTTCCAAAAAGATATACCTTTCTTGTCAACATCTATTAGATAAAGCATGTTTACTGGTAGTCATCCTTGTTTAATACAGCTTGGACTGATATATTTTGTATTAAAACCTGTAAAGGTTATACAGTGTATAATTAAATCGTATAATAGCAAACTAGATTCCAGGAAGTCAAGGTCATACTGAATTAATCAAGTTAATATTCCAAGCTAGTTGACAAAATTATTCTATTCTGCTTCCATCAATTTAATGTAAAGAAAATATACCTGTGTTTTAGGTATAAAAGGACAATTTATATGACAAGGTGTACTGGTTTTTAGCATATCAATAGCTCTTAAACAATTACATTTAGAATGAAATTGTCCCTTTTGTAAATTTAAAGAATATAAGGGTTTATTCACATGGTTGTCTATCTACATTCTGATAATGATAATCTGTTTGTAAGCCATAGGGGTAAGAGAATTTTGGAGAATTGTTAATACTTGAGACAGCCTAGACTAACATCATTGAAAGTGTGCTTTGGTTTTTGCGGTCAAATTAATAGATTTTCCCTTTATTAACAACTTGAACTAACACGATTAACACATTTTTCTTATACTGATCCTTATTGACCTCGAAAAATTAAGGAAAATGACCTTTTTCTATACAGAAAGGTATGTTTGTACACATTTATTCACACGGTTTTGAAAAAAGTTGATTTCACATATTTTGGGCTTTGGAATAAAAAGGTTCTTGATACAAGTCCTGAAAGCCTTGGCTGCTGTATATCAGTGACCAGAAGGTTACAAAGAAAATTGTTTATGTAATGGATGACTGGTAAAATTGAATTTATAGCACACTAATTGTCCAAGTATTGAAGATCCTTAAAGGGCCATGACCTTGACTTCCTGAAATCCAGTTTACTATATCATACACTCTTATATAGAAATAATAATGATGCTTTGTGTTGTTTATGATACTGTGTGGTGAAAACTGATAGTGATTAAGATGATAGTAAGTAATAGTTTTTTCATACAAACCATAGACATGTATATAATTAAATATTTAACTAATATTGATAGTTGTTAACATTAAGTATGTTGTTTGGTGGTTATCTTTGATAGGAATATTTTTGTATCTATGAAAATATTCTGAAAATTTTGTAGATTTATCCAGACCTAGATAAAGTACTTGAACAACAGGAGAATTTAAAACTACACCTGCGGCACTAGTACTTAACATAGATCCTTCTTTGAAATTCCTAAACAAATGTTCATATCTTGAAAATCATAATAATCACAGAAATTGTTTGCAACGATTTTCTTGGCAAATAAATACTACCAAGGTACTCTCCCACTTAAATAAGTATCCTATAACTTTTATCTTTCTGACACAGGAAACATAGTGACATCTTTAGGAAATCTTAGTGACATCTTTAGGAAAGCAGTCCATCCCCTAGTGGTGTAAGCATTCACATTGTATGAAGTACCAGGACAGCAGGAGGAGGTTAAAGACACTCCTGCGGCACCAGTACTTAGTACAAGGTAAATTAGCATGCTGTGACTAGGTGAAAATTCCTTGGAAGAAAAGTGTAATAAAAAAATATTTTTCAAGAAGTGTTCTTAAGTTATGTATCAAAACATACTAGATATTTGCAAAAATGTGTATTATTTAGAATGTGATTTATTTTTTAATCATGCACATTTTCATTGCTTGGTGCTGGGTAATATTGTTAATGTTTTATGTGG
Organism: Pharyngocirrus eroticus; assembly: GCA_033118115.1. Lineage (NCBI taxonomy): Eukaryota > Metazoa > Annelida > Polychaeta > Saccocirridae > Pharyngocirrus > Pharyngocirrus eroticus. The sequence goes on from JAVSBT010060446.1 coordinate 7,462, forward strand.
CAAAATACAGCCAAGTACAAGTGTAGAAGAGACAATTGAAATGCTTTTTTGCAGTGTTTTGTGAAATTTGATAAAAGAGCAAACAACATTTAGTAGATTTCATATAGCATTTCAGAAGAGATGTTACTTATGAATTGGCCTAATAAATTGCAGGATAAATAATGGTAATGATCATCATTCACAAAAAGTCTTTTAATTTTGAATGGTCTTATATTTATCTTGGGTGACTTCAATGCCATTTTAAACAGTAGGACAACAAGAGGAGAACAATTGTTTATCACTCATAGCAATAGCATCATTTTTGTTGTGTAGGTCATCAAGTATACATTGTTTTAAGGGTTCAAAAGCGTGTTTTTTTCGTTGGAGAGAAGATAGTGACAACATTTTTGTTGAAGATGAACAAAGATGACAAAGGGATGGTTTAGTGTGGAAACTGTCATTTTGACAAAGAAGTTTCATAGCATATCCATTAGCATTCTGCATAAGTACTTCAATGCATAGAGGGAGGCTGCTTTAATAAAATATCATGAATTGTAGCAAAGAATAATCAATACCAATAGGTAGGTTACAGGTGTTCTTCTATGGATCTGAAATGATAAAAAAAATGTACCCATGAATATATTAATATTATTGCATCCATAAATGCATGGAAATGCATCACAATAAAGCCGCATGTAATTGATCCCACACTCTGATTATGCTTGAATCAAGTCACATAATTATAAAATATTCTGTGTTTGACTCAAAATACTCACTATTAGACGTATTTATGGGTTGGGAATATGGATCAAATTTGTAAAGTATTAAGAGAAGTTTTTTTTTTTTTTAAATGACTTTTTTAATACAAACTTAACTACTGAAGTAAATAAGTATAGTTCAAAAATACTTGCCTGTGTTAAAGGGAGAATATACACCAATTATGAATATCAAATCAAAAAGTATCAATAAGTGTTATGATACGATTTAATATTGATCAGAAGAAGATCAAAGAAAGATATAGCATGTACACTGGTAGAAAAAATATTTATGATAGTGATATGTAGCAGTGAAATGGCATCAACACTATGATGGTGAAAGAGCAACACCTAATTAATGTTGTATTTGTACCACTACTCCAAGTGTTGTTTCCATTTCATCACTAAATAGCACTAACATAACTATTTTTTAAACAGTGCACCAAAGTGACTATTTATAGAGGAATTGTTTCTTCTTATTGGTAAGCAGTAGAGTGCAGGTAGAGTGAAATAAAATACCTGCGGCACTACTACTTAGCATTACAAAGAAACTGAAAGTCTATTTACAAAAGACATATTTGTACAACATCAATACGAATAAAAGAACATGAATAAAAATACATTGATATATCAGAATGGAAATAAAGTTAATCTTTTTAGTTATCTAAATGTTTATGTGGGTTTTTTAAATCTAAATGATATGAGAAATCATACGGTTTTCAATATCAACAATTAATTATAGCGGTTAAATATCAAAAAATAAATGAAATGTTAAGAGAAAACATCATAATTATACAAATGATGATATACTTCTACAAAGGTACACAAATACAAAAAAATATTTTGTGTTTCCATCATGGGTTTTGTCTACTACATAATGTCTTTTTCCTATGCAATTGAGATAATTTTAGTCTCATTCTGTCTGCAGAATAGACAATTGCATACATAGCCCTGTCTCTTGATTCTTAGAAAGATGCGCAATACCACCAGCCTTTAATTGAGAACGTTACAAAGAGCATCGTATTCAACTCATGCCCATTATAACGGTCACAAACAGAGACCTAGTCAATTCAATTTCCAAGAGACACAAGATTCTGATCATCCACAGTGCATTTACCATAGATTTTCAGTTGTGGAAAATGATGAAAATGTTATCTTTCTTGGTGACTTCAATTCCAGATTGGTATCAGTATACAATGATTCATCAGACCTGTAAATAAAAATGCATAGGATATGTGATGTTGCAATAAATGCATTACAAATAAGATTTTAAAAATCCAGATGGTACATGATGAATATAAAATTCACTTGCACACCAACACAGACTCATTTGAAAACTACACTATTCCTAAATATCTATCCTGCTATCAAAGTTTAAACATTTTTCGTAAATCTTCAAAAATATGACTTTGTAAAACAGCAATTCAAGAATAAATATATCTGCAAGCCATGAATGATGTGGCAAATCCCGCCATTGAAACAACGGTTGCAGTATAAAACTTCCAATATGGTGATGATGATTCTAATCTCTCATCTCAGACACAACCTGTTGCCTTCGAAACAACAGTACAATTTAAATGTACTTCAGATGATCCTCACTATTTAATACTAGTCTGCTACCTGCAGCACTATTTATTACCCATGTCAATTTGTATAAACTATGCAATTTTCAGCTGCAGTACTAACAATTGACCCTCATTTTTTTAATAAATGGTACGCTTTAGTGGCCAGCAGAATGATCACACTGATAACCCCCCCTAGTACTTGCTCTTCTTGGTAGAACATCACAGAAAAGTCATGGAATATCAGGTGTAAATTGTCATGCAAATGCATTTTTTTAAAATTAATACAATGATTGTGAGGTTGACATTGATATATGTTATCCATGGAAAATGTGTTTAAGAATATTTGGTTATTGATTAAATCTAATTTTTAAGGTGGATTTCTGTTATTTTTTCACTTATTTTTTAACCTGTTTCTCTAAAAAAATGAATGAATCTATCATCATCTATGTTTTAAGGGAAAAGAATTATTATAAAAAAATCAGTTCTAGATATGGTACACAATTCAATTTTTAAAAAGAATAATTTCAGTCTATCTTTTGTCTATTATTGATAAAGCATTCTTTAGATTTGGAATGAATCAAGATATCTACAACCTACTATATTTTGTAAAAATGTGAACATTTGTCTATACATCAGTGGAAAACCCTTCAACATAAATTCTACACAATATAGATTCACAGGTACTTGATATAAACTTAGGCTCAAAAACTACATTGCATACATACATTATACTATATTTAACCTATAAATTTCATCTTAACCCCCCATCTTGTTTGGATGTTGGTGGATGAAAGACTTGGAAACAATACAAATGTTTGCAGTGAATAGAAGCTATGAAGTTGAACTATAGTCCTACATTTTAACTTTTCTAACGGTTCATTGAAAACATTTATTCCAATTCTGCTGGTTCTATAGAGACATTTTTACAAAAACTTTTGAGCACACACAGTGGTGATCACATGAGGTCTATTTATAAAACATGAAACAATTCTTTGCATTTTCAATAAATCAAACAAAATCAACCATGGTTTGAACAAAACTTGTAAAAAAGTGAATACATTCTTTAGGATAATCATTTTGATGCAATTGCATGCATGTAGAATATTTCTTTTGGCTGGAAAACTATAAACAGGATCATAAAAATCCTTTATGAAATTGTTCAAATTAAAGTTCTTGATTGGTAGAGATGAATTGAAAACTAGAGTTGTAGGTATGTATTTGTTCATTTGTTACCTGCAAAAATTGACAAATCCAAAAAAAGAGTATGGTAAGTTGGGATGGTGTTCATTTTTAGTTTGTCAATTGTTTTAATCTCTAACTTCTAAATCAAAGATGTAGTTTAAGTATAATGAGTTTGGTTACCTGTTATGATTCAAGTATAGGTCATGGGTTTTTTATGAGATTATATTATTTTCATTCCTGCTTTTCTACAACTTTCATAACCTTGCTTTTTTTTTTTTTTAAATTGATTAATCTTCTATAGTTTTAAAGATATCAAAAATAAAAACATAATCACTTGGAGCAGAGTCATATATACCTTTTATTCTGATATAGATAGTCTATGCCCCTATTCTACAAAAAGTGAATAAAGTAGTTGCAAAAATCAGCAATTCTGAAAAACTACCAAATTTGATTCTATTTTCATCCTTTGAAACAGCCATTACTTTTTTAGAAATGATATATAGACAATCTAAATCACAAGATTAAAGGTATCAATCTGCACTGAAAGGAGTTTTTTGGTCTTTTTCAATATCTTTAAAACTACAGGAGTTGATTCAATGATTTTACAAAAAAACTGATTTTTAATTTAGAATAGAGGTACGACCTATCCTTAACACAGACAGTGGCTATAAAAGGGTTAAGAGATTGTCATCATCCTGAAATTGAAAGCATATCCATCTACTCTGATACTTAAACTGCAGTCCGAAGATTGCATCAATCAGATAGCAATTCAAATGTGACATTGAACACTGAATGAAGTCAATTTGACATTGATGTTGAACTTTTGAAAATGACTTTGTCTTGGAACAAAAGCATTGAACCCATGGATGAATTTGTTGTTACAACCTATGAAAATGTGCTTAATTTTCATGAGACACGATAAATATCATAATACAAGATTATATCATCATTGTGAACGAAAATAATCAATGATAATCTAACATATTACACACGGACAAAGTGAAAACCTCTAGGCTTTTGCAATCGTCCATGGATGAAAATTATGTGTCATTTTACTAATTTTAAGGCCATGATCTAAATATATGCATTGGGATTATATGCGATCCAAATATGAGAAATATTATCTATTTTTATGAATATTAATTTATAATGCAAATGTTTGCGATGGTTATCATGACATCTGTCAGTGAAATGGTCATACATATCTAAGTTCTATTCACCTTGCAATATGTATATGAAAATAGAATTAACCCAACAAAAAGATATACTAAAATATTTACCAAAAAAAATAAAGTCTCTGGTCAAATTACTTCTGAAGATGACCTTGTAATAAGACTGAAGCTCATCTTATTCTTGAGTTACATTATTAATTGTAGGAATTGTTAAGTACTACATAAAACTACAAGCTTTTTCAAAACAGACTGCATTTAACAAAATAGTTTGGTCATGATAGCTTTCCCACCAGCAGATTTAAAATTCATGCAGTCATTACGAATTCAAGTCTTTTATGTTGGTTGCTAATTTTATAGATACATTTTTCCTTGCATAAAGTCAAGGGTGGTAGAGCTAAATTTAATGTCAACTAAAAGATTGATAACCAAAAAACCCTGAATAAATGTCATTCAAAGCAGCATTGAAATCTCCTCCAACTATGATATAATGTCAAAACCATGTTATGTGAACCCTTTCAGAAATTTATCACACATTATGTATTATTGTAAAAGTTTAATGTTGAGAAATTATATTTTGTGGTTTTAATTTATGTTTGTCTTTCCATTTTCTTGTTTAGAAAAATCATATGGATATTTCTCAAAGGCAACTTTTGAATTTAAGCAAGTGTTCCATGTTTTCTTTGATTTTTTTTAAAGGCTTATTATCCCTATGAACAAAAAACTTACATTCCTCTTTATCACTAATTTATCGGATAATCGGGTCAAGAAAACTGTTTGTCAATGAATCCAAGAAGAAACGAAACGTCTGTATAACAATGTTTCGATTCATCAAAACGTGATACAACGTTAACAAAATTCTAAGTTTGGAAAGCAAAATTCTTACCTGTTTCCGTTGTCATCTCATTCCTAGCAAAGGACTTATTGCTCTCTCATTTGTCACTCTTTAGCTTTCATACGGCACGCTGATGTTACGCTTCACGGTTCCGTGAGTTCTCAATACTGCTTCTGGCAGACAACACCCTGACACCTTGAACAGTCTCATACCTCACTTTGGCACAAGGAAAACCAGCTACACGTGCTAATTTGGTGACTTAATCACCATTCTACAAGTTGCTAATGTCACAACAGGTTAATGAAGGATACATAGTCATCCAATTAGAATTTATTGTAACTTTCTGTAGTTGATTTTTCTCTGACGTTGGAGTAAGTTGCATGGCGGTTTTGTTACGCCACAGCGTAAGATACTCCTGAGTGTTAATATGTACCCAACTTGAGATATCTTTTCATCTCTCCATTATTCAAATTAAACAGTGATCCTGTGAAATCCATGCCCAGCAAAGGAAGTTCCTTTTTGCAGTTGCCATTCTCACCAAGAGCTGACTTGAAACTATGAATCTAACTTGAGAAAAAGCCTCTTTTATAGCTCAGCATCTTTGCATCAAAAGATATAGAAGCAGGCATCTTTTGACGTAATACAATAGTATTCCTGGTACATACATACGGGTATACCACATCAAGAAGTGTTGAGACATTCATGTTAGGATGAATTGCATTAATTCCTGACCACTGTCTCAAAACAGCTGCTTAAATTATGCTTTGGTCACATCTGGATGGTTGGGTTAATTGTAGCTTCTTCATTGTCACTCTACCCTTCTCATCTTTAGATATAGGGGATGGAAAGGGCTTAATTGTCTTTTAGTCAAATCAACTAAACGTAAGGATGTATCCCCCCTCAAGAATGTCCCTCTGAAAACACATGCATTCTTCCTCGTGCAATGTCAGTTGTAATTATTATCCAACTTGGGTTTTTTATTACAAGAAAAGAACATCTCAGCTCACGAAGTATTGCTCTTCCATGATGAATAAGAGGAGGGTTTCATGAGATAAGTAAATTGAATATTATGTAGGTCTCTTTATATAATGCAAGTGCATTTTTTTAAGATTTCGAAGAAACATCACACAGCATTATGATTTTAATTTGAATATTCGTAGAAAATGATTGACTTATTTAAAAAAACTTTACATTTATTTCATATAGAACTTTAGATTGACCATACAAAAGATTCAAATATCGAATTGAGCAAATTTTTCAAAGGGTTGGGTATCAGGTGGAGAGCAACTAAAATTTAAAAAATGTGAGACCGTTTTTAAAAAAGAACACTTATTCTTGTATATATAGGTACTTTTTAAACTATATGCACTGACTTGTCAACTATATGATAATCATGTCCCTTTGTACTTGGTCAAACCAACCATAAGATATAACCGTGTATGGTTATTGGAAACCAGATTGTTATTATAAAGTTGGCCACTTTCTCTTGTGAACACAGCAAAAGATTTTGAACAAGTGGATTTTTATGGAAATTGGAGAATTATTGAAATGCAACATTGAAGTGTATAAACAGGTATTTAATCACGTTAAAAAAACACCTTCAACATATTGTAAGGGACCTAGGTATAGGCTACCTAGAAATAATGACCTTAAGATTCCTTTACGGCAATGATAAATTGAAAAAGGTTTATGCATGGGGTGACGGAGAAAACAAAAACGTTAATCATTTACCATTATCGAATGGTGTTTCCTAGAGTTTCTTTTTTGAATTATATAATTATCAAAGGTGATTTCAATATTGCACTTCACCTAATCAAAGATTGGTGACACGCGATTGACTTAAAAGTTAAATAAAATTTTAACAACCTGTCTTTTCCTTTCTTTTTGGCCAGTGCCTTAGGACACTCATGGGGGTTACTAAAATGAATGGACCTAAATGCTTTCATGAGTTAATAAGGGGTGTTTTTCAACAATGATCCCTCTCAAGATAAAAGACCAACACTTAAGAATAAAAGCTGGACCGAGGGAGCAATTAAATTGCCATCTTGATAATAGGTACACGCTTGTTGATGTTGTTCGTCAATTGGGACACCTGTCTGAAAAGATAGGTTCAAAACAATCGTTTAAACTTAAATGTTGCTTCTTTTTACAAGGGCTGGTTACTCTCAGTTTTCTTTGTGTTCCGTTCCCCCCCAGCTCTTTAGGGGAAGTAAAAGCTTCTCTCCACCTCCCCTCCCTCCATTAGGTTATTTCATTGTGAGTGTTTGCTAATAACTTTATTTGATTCTTTCACTATAATATATTTTTACTTTCAAATCTACTATTATATTTTATCCATTCCTATTTATCATTTATCATGTAAACAAAGGAAATAGACAGTTAAAAAATATTTTTCGCTTGTAAAAACATGAACTTGAATATTAAAAGAATAAAAACTATCAGAGACTGATACGATAAAGAGTTTCTTATCAAATATTCATTTTCTTCATAAAGTAAACATGGTTTTTTTTCAATAAATAGTTTAAACTTTTGACTGATTTTTGAATTTGCAAATTCAAAAATCAGTCAAAAGTTTAAACTATTTATTGAACATTATCTGAATAGATCGTAGATGAATACACATATATCTATGTTTTTTTTTTGTCATGCTCATCATCTAACGTCATCATAATCACCAGTAGCCTCGTCTTTGTCATTATCACCCCTCTTCACCACCTTTTGTTTGCAGTCATCTATATCATAGCACCAATTTTATTTTTGGCAAAACTCTCGCTAAATCGCGAACATTGTTCAAAATGGTCCTGGCATTGAGCATAATGTTTCGTGATATTTCTAACACTGCTAGGACAAGTAGGACACACGTTTTTCATAATTTTTGAAAGACACTTTTAAAAATGTGTTGTATAATACATGATCCGTGTTGTATAAGCTCAATACTATATCAAACACAATTTATTTATATTATTTCTCACAAGTAGCTTTCGACTACAATCAGGAATCTGACTTTTAATGCTAGATGGAGGGAGATCGAGCGCCCTCTACATTTATGATGTAGATGCCCAATACAATACTAGTGATTCAAATACATGTACAAAAAACCAAAATCATACATTTCTATATTTTCAGCCTTTTATTTTCTACAAAGTGCATTGCGGAGTAAATATGGAAATGATAGAAACCAAAATCTAACATGTTTCCACTAACAAATTAATCTTGTCTATTGTGGACATCTCCTTTATTTTGCATAGAACACACACACACACATATTTGCATATCAAAATACACTTTTCCAGTACTGCATAAATGTTCACTTTGAAATTTTGTCATATGATTTGGGCAAAAGAACAATATGTACATGATGATCTACAGGTATATGTACAAATCAGTGAAGACCTTTTTAAGTCAATATTTACCAATTTAATTTTGTTTCCTAGAAAACTTGAATTTTTGTATAATTATGGAAAGAAATCATCATGACACAGTCACCTTAGAATAGTACTTAAAAACATGCATCATACTATATACTTCAGTCAGTTTTAAGTAAATTCAACACCTGACAATTTATGATGACTATTATATATATTGTCTTTTACTTGCCATTTTTAATTAATTGGCTGATGTTTTTTTTTTGTGTATTCCTTTATTTAAACTTCCATTTATCCATACATACATGTATCCCCTTTTTCTTAACACAACAGTTTTAAGTAAATTCAACACCTGACAATTTATGTTGACTATATATATATATATTGTCTTTTACTTGCCATGTTTAATTAATTGACTGATTGTTTTTTTTTGTGTATTCATTTATTTAACCTTCCATTTATCCATACATACATCACATGTGTCCCCCTTTTCTTAACACAACTTCTTGATGTAAATTACAAGTATATTGAAAAACAGTTACATAATAATCTATGACATCTTCCTTTTTATAGTCAATTAGTTTTAAAACTTTGGACTGGTTAAAAATTTTACTCACGAGAGCTTTCGGAAAACACTGTTTCCT
>JAVSBT010060557.1:0-16951 GCA_033118115.1 Pharyngocirrus eroticus
AAAATCCCAAGTCCCAAACAATTAAAAAGGCCCAATCCCAATTCCCAAGGAACTCCCCCCCCCCCCCCTCTCTAGAGAATGACACGAGATGCAGTGCCCCTAACAATTCTCGGCGCGTACATAAGAACTTTTTGAAATCAATGATAGTTGTTGAAAATAAACTGTGATTCAGAATTATATCTTTTATTTCATCCTTTCTATGACTTTAAAAAAAGCAATCTCATTTCTATGTCTCTTCATGCCAGAAATAACCACTCGACTCGAATAGACTTTGAATACCCAAACGAAAATGTAAAATATTCAATTTCTTTTTCTCATGGTGGCAGCAAAATCTGGAATGAACTCCAAGACACATTTTCACAACTTGATTCAGTACAAACATTGAAATCTAACTATAAAAAGACCAAATATATTCACCATAAATTATTTCTTATTTTTGACTCATGTTATTACATTAAACCTTGTCGACAGGCTAAAGCAAAAATGGCCTAAGTCATATTTTGACGTTTTGAGATAATCTAGAAAAAACGTCAGAATCTTACTCTTTGACAATTTAAAAGGACAATTTCTATGAAAAAATTATATCAGGATACACAAAAAGTAAAATAAAATGGTGCTATGGATGAATTTGATGTTTTTGGCAGACTGACACTCTTGGGATCCTTTGTTTCATCCCACTTAGGCCATTATACCAAAGTACCCAGAAATCCTAGAAAAAAATCAAATATCATTATGATATCTAGATAGAAAGGTGTGTGATGATATTGTGCAAATGATGGCAGTCTTAACACATTTTTGCCAAATAATGACTTAGGCCATTTTTGCTCTAGACTGTCATAATGCTAAATAGACCACCCTGTATGAAAAAAATCCAAATAAAAAATAATATTTCCACAGCTAAGATTTTTTTAGGTTTATGACTTTTCTATTTTCTCTATATCTTGTGTACAACACAACTGTAACATTTGTGATTTATAAATAAACATAAAACACCTCATATCTTTTTTGTTGGACTTTATCATTATTCAATATAATCATTTCTGCATTAATTTCTAAGGAGTTTCTCACCACACTGTGTTTTGTCAATGCTTTAAAAAATGAAAAAGTAGTGTTCATGATGAATCAAATGCTATTTTGTATTCTAATGAAAAGGGCACTACTTAACCTTAGGGCGTTACCTAGCTTGGAATGGTTGGATGAACGTCTATAAAGGGGCGTTCTGCCCAAGTCATATGCTATTCTTAGAACTGTGTGGAAGTTTAAAAATAGTGCCTGGGCTGAGGTAACATTGTATTACAAATGGAAAAACCTAGAAAAAACAACATCAGGCTGTGAATGGCTTATTCCCATGGTTATAAAACTAATAAATTAACAAATGATGTGCGCAGTATTCCTTTACTCATCTTATTGACTCCACTCTTTTCAACAAATGCCCCTATACCCTGCCCCACGCAGTCAAGGTTTTTTTTAAATCTTTATTGACACTCTATCATGTTTCTTTTCTTAGTACTTGAATTATTTTTTCGATGTGTAATTTGAGGCACTATTACAGTTAGTTTTATTTTGTTAGGGCTGAATACCTTTTAGTAAACATACCAATTTTTAATAGAATGAAGAACGGACCAGTGAAACACTTATGTAAAGGTAACAGTGAAAACAGAGAAACAAGAGCATGGAAAAAAACAATTCATTACACCTTCAATAAAATATGTTTAAACTTTTGACTGATTTTGAGATTTTAGCTTACTTTCAGATAAAAAAAAGACTGCAGATACAGTAGTCGAAAGCTCTTAAAAGTAAGCTAAAATCTCAAAATCATTCAAAAGTTTAAACATATTTTATTGAACAATATCTGATTAGATGAATATACATATAGAGTAGTATGGCACTATAAGGTGTAATGATATATCAAAATAGTATCGGGCCGTGAGCATTAGTAAATGTTCAATAGTTATCAAATCATTTGATTTCTACTTTAGCAAAGGACTTTTAGAGAATTCCTTCAGATCTTGTTTGTATTGTATAGTTTGTTTTTACTGTAAATTGAATACTAACTTTTTAAGTTGAAAAATAAGCTATTATTCTATTTATTTCTATAATATTAATTTATTGCGGATAGAATTTGAATGAAAACATTTCCATAACAATATTAAAAAAAAACCAGACACAGACTGAGGGGATGGACAAACAATTTATAGAAGAAATAAAGCTAAAACAAAATAAAGTCTTTCCAATCTATATGACCTCAAGATTCCATAGAAGTTTTATGTAAGCTCAACTGTGCATTATAATAAGATAAGAATAAAATGAACTAAACCTTTTTGATGCACTTGTAATTGAAAGATTTGTATTCAAAGCTTTCGATACTCATCACGAGATCTTGATCACTGATATGACAAAAAATGAACAGTTACAGAATATATACAGAAAAATAAGGAATACAAAATAATGAAAAAGTCCAACAGAATAAGATATCTGGTTTGAAACCGACATGTTTCAAGTCATCAAGGACTCTCTTCAGGGTTTATTTCAAAAGTAAGATCAAAATGTAATATAGTTAATATGCTAACATTTTGTACTTGTGATCTTACTTTTGAAATAAACCCTGAAGAGAGTCCTTGATGACTTGAAACATGTAGGTTTCAAACCGCATATCTTATTTTGTTGGACTTTTTCATTATTTTATATACATACTGTGCATAAGGAAAGTTTTGCTTTCAAATCTATAATTATAAGGAATACATAGTTATACACTTTATAAACATAGAATACACAAACTAAATACTATATGAATCATTTTAATGTCTGAATCATATGATTAAAATTGAAAGCGTATCATGGTTGAATGCTTTGTAACAGTTTAAAGACTCTCAGATCACTCATATATAAGGAAACATTTATAAAAATTGTAACAAAATTTCCCTCTCTTTTTTTATATAAAAACACTTATGGTTTTATATCAAAAATAAACAATTAAAAAAATTCAAAGTATAAGTAATGCTTACGTGAACAATTTTTGATATAAAAGCCAACCAGGAAGTCTTTTTCATATAAAATGTACCTATTTGAAGGAGATTCCTGCAGTTAGCTTCATTTGATGAAACCATCTCTTAGAACTCAGATTATTCTGTTCACAAGTCAAGAAACGTATGGTGTACTTTTTGTGAGTATCGAAATATTTTTTTATTTTTCAATATCAGAATTTACAAATTTTTTTTTTTGATCAAAGCTGATAATATTTTCCTACTATTCTCAAAGGAAGACTCAAGTATACAAGTATTCAAAATATTAAAAACATGTTTTTTATATACAAAAGGTTTTATTTTTAAATAAAAATAAAAAATGAATTTCTTAAAAGGTAAATTCAGCGCCAACTGGAATTCATTTTATATTTTTTATCTTGTATGGAAACATGAAAAAATAGCATCTTAAAAATCTCTATGGGGATTTAACATGGCAAATCTCGTCTGAAGACTCTTTTAAATTCCCATAGTGATTTTTAAAATGACTTTTCTATATTTCCATATTGAGCACAAGTTTTTTTTATTCAATTGTGAAGATGATTTTTCTTTCATTATATAGGAAGAAATATTGAAAAATATTGAATTTTTGTTGTTGACACCTTTAGAATAAAACAAACGATGTTTTTAATATTTTGAATCTGTGTACATGTGTATTGCATCATAGTCATATTCAGACTGAAGAGCTTCTTTTATTGTCCAGTAGGTGGCACTTGGTTTTTCAAAATGTTAGTTATAAGTAAGAATATGACAGTACTGTACTTGGAAGCAAGAATAGAAATAGAATTCCACTATAAAGTTTCCAGAGTTGAAACACCTGGAATTAAGAATGGAAACAAGGCTTCTCTTCAACATGTAGCATTGTTGGTAGAAACGTTTTTATTTCTGTCAACCCTTTATATAGTGTAGGAAAGTATCCATCTTTTGCAAATATTTATCAACTGATTATGGATCAAGATCTTTACAAACTAGCAAGAGGGAATTAACCCCATCAGTCAATGTAAAGAAACATTAGGTTAGACTTGCAAATGTTTTTCACATACACCCCTCCCTTTGAACAATGTACTGGTTCACTGTTTATTTTCTAGTCCATTGAGTCCAAGATTTGTAAAACAAACAGTAGGTTATTTGTATGCTTTTTTGATCGTTTTTTTTATTCTCCACAACAAAGGCCAAAGTTAGGATATTTATATAAAACTTTATATCATGAGGTTTAAATTTACCAATATAGTCAAATGCTTGAATGTGCTTTGTTTTTTTGGTTTTTTTTTTCCACACACATAACTTGCTGTTACAGTAAAAGTATAAGCAAACCTTCAAAGTGATTGGCAAATGATCAGTAGCTTTGATGTGTTAACAAACCAAAGGCTTCCAAAAGGCAAGCTTGATCTTAAATCATTCACTATTTTAAAGAAAATCTGTCCCCTATATGTAATGGTATGAAGTAAAGCTCGGTACAAATCAAAATTGTAAAGACTTTCACCCACAACAAAAAATGATTTGTCATTTATAATTGGTTGCTGTGCTTCACTGCACATCTACCATCTTACAAGCAAAGGGTGGTTGCCAACATTTTCTTAGAAAGGAAGTGATCTTAATGGAATTTTTATTTATAAAATGAGATCAGAATATGGTAAACAGGAACATATTATATGATACAAAGTTACCAACACAATACTGATAAATTCTTTTATATTATGCTCTATAGAAGTTGGCAGTGAAGTCTAAGAAGGAAAGTTATATTTGATCAGAAATATTCGTTTTAAACCAATAGAAATACAGCTAAATTGAGTTGTGTGAATTATACAAGCTTCTCTTTTCAATGAAAAAAGAAAAAAGAGTGAAAGTATACAGATAAAAATATATACTATATATTCAAACTTTTATATTATGCAGTGTTGTATTTGACAGTTGGCATTTTTTAAGTATTGGAGATCACTTTCGATTCTATCATTTTTTTTGTCTTATTCACACCCTTTTGTTGAATAAATCACTCTAAAGAAATAAAATATTTTAGAAAAGCCACAACTTGATCAAATTGATCAAATTATTTTTTTAGATATTTTGTAAATGATGAAGAAAGAATTCTTGATTTTTTATATTTAATATTCATCAGTAGAAAAGGGGAAGGAAAGTTGTGTTGGTTAATGCAACAGTGTGCAAGGGGCAAAACCTGGATTTAGAAGTTATCTGCTTCTCCCTGGAAGATTGTAGAAAAAGTTATAAAGGTTTTGGGGCTACTTCAGAGGCTGAACAGCAGGGCTAGAATATTGTAGAAATTTAGAAAAATGTTGTTATTATTTTAGATGATAGAAGAACAATATGGATAAACCATTTAGAATAGGATTAATTGGTGCTATTCTAGTGTTGTTGTCTTCTTCTGGATCATTAGCTGGTAAGTCTTCATTTCTATATAAGCTTGTGGTGTTTTAAGGATAGAGGTTTTTCTTTTAACTAGCTGTTTTACTCACCTTTTGGCAATATTATACAATTTATTTTTGTTATTATTCTCGTTGCCATTAAGGTAGCTTTTTCATTCACACAATAGAATGTATATCAACAAAACAAGAAGTGGTGAAAATAATGTTAGAAAAGTTGTGTTGTGTTATTAATCTTTAAGTGTACAAAAGTGTTTACTATATGAATTAGATGTATCATTTGTTTGGTTAAATTGTTAAGATCCTTGCATATGATCTAATAATATTTCAATAGATAAGATGCTTTATCAAATTTCTAAAATCCATATTTAAAATCTTTCCCTTTCAGATAAATGTCTGCCTCATTCTGTTACCAATGCTGATGGCTATGAGCTTTGGGCAGGAGTTGAAAAGCGGTCTACAGGCTATCAAACTGACACAAATACTGAGGTGGCTATCTGTGATAGATATATTGATACTAAATGGTACCGCATTGAATCCCTTGCTGGGGAAAAAATGCCAGAAACATGTGTTGAAGCAGCTAATGTTTGTGGAACAGTTTTTCCAGCTTGGCTTGATGGTATGATAAATTTATAATCTTAAACCTTTTAAATTTGATTCATTTATTCTGTGAGATTTATTCATTCAATTTGTTGTAGAGAAAAGGGTTTTAATAAACGTTATTAAAAATCCCGTCCCCTAAACGAAATTTTAAAATTATGATACTTTTAAATACATCAATCCTATATTACTATACTTGTGTATAATCATCTCATTTGTGCTAGTGAGTTTTAATTTCAGAATCGCTATCAAAGTATTGAGCCGATACGCATCAGACTTCCCCCTTTTCCTTATTTGGCTAAGGACATCCCCGAACAAGCTAATTGAATTCATGCAAGCATCACTCTTCTCTTTTTAGGCACACACCCCACAACAATAGGTGATATTGCAATGAGGAGGACCTGTGTGTCAAACTTTCTTTTTGATACAAATTGCTGCATGTATGAGATGGATACGTTTGTAACCAAATGTGCAGATGCCAGTGGGGGACCAGACTTTTTCATTTATTACCTGAAACCTGTTCCTGGGTGTGACATGGGGTACTGTTTTGGTAAGCAAAATTCTTCATTAAATTGTTGGCCAATGTGCGATTTACTTTTTTTTTGAGATGGACAGACGGATTGGCTGTTCAAAATTCCAGTTGGGCCGTCTTTTTCTCAGCTGGACCATTCAAGTGAGTAAGCCCAAATTTTCACTGGACAGTTGGGTCATCTGGTCATGTTGAGGTGTTTCTGAAGCTAAAATATATACTTTTGTAGGTTCAAATTGTCTCAAGCAAGTAGTAGAAGAGTAATATAATCTCATAAATCCCCAAGACCTATTCTTAGATGACAGTTCTTTCTCTTCACACTCAATTAATATCTTGTTGGTCAGATTATGTATCTTATCTTAATCCTGTAACGCCACCTAGTGGTAACTCATACAAGTCATGTTTTAAACCAGCCACTCTGGAATGTAATAAACCACTTCCTCGCAGGATCTTCAGCATCATAGACAGCATCATTCTTTGTCTTTTATTAATTTCAAAAGATTCGTTTTAAAAAACGAATCAATAATACTCTAAGTCATTCAACTCACAAAGATTTACATTATTTTTAGGTGACAAGGCTAAGTGTCAAGCCGGATCAACTTCAGTCACTGGATATGAGCCCTGTATTAGTAAGTCATTTCATTTATATAATTATACAGTAAGACAATCTTTGCCTACCCCAGAAGTGTTTTATTTTCACGAATACATCCCAAGCTACATGCAGGCATGCTGGGCATTACATGTAAATTAAAGAAAGACTGTGATAGAGCCTAGAAAAAAGAATGATTTTCAAATGCTCATAAATACATATGTGGTTCCTACCTCATGGAAAGAATCTTATAACTATAAGTACAAGAAACTTCCTCCTCAATGGAAAGTAAATAGTTAAGGTCAACAAAAGATTCTTAAATAACAAATCCTCTTAATTTAGTCCATGTCAACCCCATACTTAAACCGAATACACTACACTGCACTTTCAGTCTTCAGATGCTATTGTTATTCTCTCTTTGTATTTTCTTATTTTATTTTTCTTAAACCCATACTATGTATACACAACTTGTCAAAAGAAATTCCCAAAATATGTAGAATTAACTACATTCTTAAAGCAATATCCTTCTTTTACAGCATCTTGTCAAACAGACCCAATCACACAAGTTGATATTACTGTACACGAATCACCAATCTTCACCCTTCCCAATGGACAGGATACAACAGATATAGAATTCCATTGTAATTTCAACTATGCTATTCAAGCTGGAGAAGAGGTCAATGTTGTTTGGTATTTTGACGGCCAACAGGTGACCACTAAAACTGTGACAACTGGATCCTATGGCATCTTAGCAGGGAGTGACTGGGTGGGAACATACAGACTGGGATTTCATGTAAGTTATTTCCAATGATAATAATAAAAAGAAAAGCTTTATTTCATGAGGGTAAAACCTTAACAATTTATAACATTGATTTTCAAAGGGCCCTCTAGAGGGTATTTAGAAAAGTGACAGAATACAGACAAGAGAAGTTAAAGAGAAATATATACATATATATACATGATAATACAGAGACAAGTGATTATTTACAGGTCAAGTGCAAAGTGTGAATTGTTATATAGAGTAGATTTTAATTTTCTCAAGTAGTTGGAAGAATTTTTGATAGATTATATCAAATTGCAAAATGTGTATGTGTGTGAAAGCTTTGCAAATATTAACTGTAAGATCTATTTCACATTGACCGTGGTAGTCTAAAAGAAAGTTAAGCCACAATCGAGCTTTCAGTGCTTATCCCCGGCTATGGTAAGACACACTTTTTGAATCAATTTGAAAATTTGTTTACAATATGGATGTAAAGTTTTTTCAAATTGATTCCAAACATGTGTCTATTAAAGGCCTTTGTCAAACATAAAAATGGTATCAATTTTAAGCTGCTCACAGCTATGCTTCAATGATATATATAGTTAAAAGCATAATTATTTACTTTCAGGCTACTTGCACTGCACAGTATATTCCCGTAGGATGCATGGGGGAAGTTCATGAAACTCCAGAATCATTCTTTGCTGGTATAAAGGTACGTTTTTCTCATAGTATGCTACAAACAATTTTGTGAAAGATATCAATTTCTACAAATTGATTTAATACACTTCTTATGCTCTCTTTCTCTTCCTCCTTGTTCTCCCTCCCACCCACCAACCTCATACACATAATTTCCCCTAAATCAACCCCTCTCATTCTCTTGCTAACTCTCCCCTCCCATTCACCTCCCATCAGCAATATATTGCAGGCTTATTTATCTATTGTTTTCTTTATGTACATTGCAGTTCATTAACAGCCCTCTTACTATAGCAGAAGGAGAAACAAAGGATTTAGAATTTCAACTGACTGTTCCCTTTCTGCCTGTTTTGAATGCTAGATCTGGCACAGCAGCATTCCTTGAAATTGCAGTCCATGAAACAGCAGAAACCAATAATGCACAAATATGTGTAAATAATGTCCAAAATGTGAAACACATTAAATTTGAGACACTGAAGGACAGCGTCACACCCTGTGAAGCCAGGGTCACCTACAACTCACAAGGCGATGTATTGGGAGGAAATCCAGCTACTATTAGAATACCAGTGACAGCAGAAATGTAAGGCTTTACATTTACTTTTTTAACTTACATTTAGTCGTATTGAGTCGAATTGAAGTGTCTTTTTCTTACAGCTAAGTCGTTATAAACTCAGAAAGTCGCAAACAATTAAAGTTGGTGTGCAGGCAGCAAGCTAGTAGCCTATTAGTAAAAAGTGGAAAGATTTGTCAAAACTGCACAGTCAAATCGAAATGACTTTTTCGTGACTTTATGTCAGAAGTCACTTCAAACAACTCAATTCGGCTCAATGTGACAACTCAATTCGGCTCAATGTAAACAGAGCAATTTATGTATCAATATGGTATAAAAATATCCATAGATCCATACTGAATTGTAATTATCATCAATTATTGTGTTGTTGCATTCATTCATTATCATCTCTATCATTTTCATGAATATTATCAATAATCACTTTTATGGTATCATTGTGATTATCATGACTTTTCATTCTTACTATCATCATTACCATCATTTCTTTTTAATGAATATATAAATTTAGATCGATGAATGTGAACTATAACAAACTATTTCAATGAATTTTTAGAAATGGTCTCATTGACCAGGGGAATCGTCAGCGACTAGTCAAACTGGATACAGCCAGTTTATTTTGGCACAAAGCATGGGCATTTTATTCAATTGGAGAGGCACAGGTATTTTCTTTGAGTCTAATTATGTCATTTGTTGATATTGAGAAGAATTAGGCTCATAAAGCAAGGGTAGACATTGAGCATTACAGATGTTGCCATAGGGCCAAAAAAAATGGTTTCCTGTTTAGCGCCAAGGTGGTGTTTTTTTAATGTCGCAACCTGCTGGATTTTTTGTTGATGCTAGTTTATGTTTATAACTCCAATAAGAGTACTTTTTATCAGTTTAAACTTTAACAGCTAGTTTTCTGTTTATTTTATCATTTTTTTTAGTAATGCAAAATAAACCTTTCAGGTAATACGCCAACTCAAGTCAAGGCAGAAAAAAAAAAAGATTTTCCTCCCTCCCTCATGACTTTTTTTTCAGCCATGAGCTACAATAAACAGGAAACTTTTTTTTAAATTTAGGCCTAGGCTTGAAACTATATACTAAAAGTTCCATAACGAACATCAGTTTTTGTGTTGAAACGAATTGTGAATTGGAATTAATTTAATTTAATTTAAAAAAAAGTTTTTACTTGACTGTGCCATAGCAATGGCCTCTCAGAATGGGCTACTTTATATATTTTTTTTAATATGACACAAAGAGTCAGTTGCGTTTAAACGATTTATTGTTATACTCCCACACAGAATCAGTAACTTGCTTTCCTAGAATTGTATTGGTCATACCAGCATTTTTTTATTTATTTTCAGATTGTAATAACAGATGTAGACGAAACAGCTGCTGGGGTTGAATGCGCTTCACGCAATGACCCACACATGACGAACTTTCAGGGAAAGTAAGTCTATGGCATTTACCTTACACATAAAACTTAAAAGAGTTGGTTTTGCAAAAAAACAAGAAAGTGTTGTAGATGAGATAAACAGTTTAATGGCCGTAGCAGCTTTCTCTTCTAGATGAAACAGCGTAGACTGCAATATAATTATGCATTGTTGTTGTACATGAATGATAATGATGATAATAATGATAGTAATAATAGCCTTATTTCAAATGGGTGAACCTTTCAGCATCCTTCTTTATACATACATTCATACAATGATAGTAGATAGAAGACTGTCATTGCCGTAAGTTTAATCATGGGTCCCTACTATGAGCCGACTGATTTTCCATTTTTTTTTCATTGTGTTTTACAGGCCCTATGAACATCATATTCCAGGGGAATACATCCTTTACAAGCATGACGATTTACCAATTCAAGTAGGTTTCTTACTTCAATGCTATAGAATATCATTTTCCTTTAAACTACAGATGATATTACGTTGGCTATATCATGATATTCCATCATTCTTTTAGACTTTGTTGATATTTATATAATAACAAAAAAAATAGTACTTGCATTATAATTTGGCACTGAGGGTAGAGTTGTTGATGTTACAACACCAACAAACTTTCAGTTACAGTGTGGCCACATGTTACGTTGATATAACTAGATTACAAAAGAGAAAACTATCATAAAAAGATGTTTCATTTCAGATACAGTATTTTGAAATAGAAAGAAATTACATGTATTTATAACTTAAAATTATTAAAAAACTTTCACAACTTTCTTCAACTCACCCATTTTGTTGACAGGTTAATGCATTCTTTCAACGATGCAACCTAAACCGTGCAACTTGTAACTGTGCTGTTGCTATCCAGGCAGGCAGAGATGTCCTAGTGTTTGATTATTGTGGGATAAAAAAGATCAAAAATGATTTAAGACTTGGTGCCTATGGGTGTGATGGACTTGGTAAAGGACTTAGGATTGTTGAATCTGGAAATCAGTATCAGGTAAGATCAGAAAATGTTTAACTTGATGTTGTTTGCTTTTGATTGTTGTAGGAAACTTTTATAATCGATTAAAATATTTTCATACTGAACTTTTAATTATTTGTTTTTAAAATTATGGCTTAAATCAAAATAGACCTGAATCATTTTAAAACTTTCATCCTCTTATAATTTTCTACCTTAAAAACAACTAACTCCATATAGATTGATCATAAAGATCTATTTTGATTAGAGAATATCATGTGATTTTATTCAATCTTATTTTCTCTTAAGGATATAATTTTAATCAAAATACACACAAACATGCAGTTTTTTCTATAAAATGTGTGAGGGAAAATTAAAAAAATTGAATGTGAATTCAGCAATCTTTGAAAAGAATGTACTTTTTAAATATTGATAGGTCTTCCTTCCCACTGGAGCAATTGTGATCATAACAACAAACCTTTATCAAGGAAAGTATTTCAATATCATTATTAGACCAGCACAACAGGATTACGATAAGACCAACGGTATGTGTGGTAAATGGAATAAAGACTTCAATGATGACTATCTTCCAATAAATGATGGTACTGCCCTCTGGAGGTAATTGTGTCTTTAGTTATTCAGGCAAAGTCTATACTGAAAGAATCTTTCCAACGTTAGAAGACCAAACATGTCATTAGTTGTTCAGTTGACTCTCTTTTACAGCTGAAATTTTACATAGGGCTGGACTTCCTGACTCTAATTTGAAGATATTTTAGTATCAATTGGTAATAAATTTTTATTTTTTCCCCAAAGTGTTGCTAAAGAAGATAGTTTGTACCGTGGTACCCCTAGGCATGCGTCTAACGTTAATTTGTATGGGCATGTTTATTGTGGATGCAGTTGCGATAAGAAGTGTGCCGATGCTAAAATTCAATGTGACGCAGAGAAATTCAATCTCTGTGGAGGTAATATTAATAATTCATACTATCAGGTTTTTAATTGTATCTTTTTATTTCCAAAGTTTTCAAGAAATCTGGAATCCACAGTGTAGAAAATGTTTGTTTGTTTTTTTGAGATTATAATTTTTTGCTATTATCTATTATTCTGATTTTGTGTACAACACATCAGTAATATTTGTGATTGTGAATAAACATGATATAATAATTATATAATCACATGTGCATAAACATTTAAAGCTTCAAAATTAGGTCTTTTTGTAGGCTTTTACAAAAACACAACCACACTACTGAATTGTATCTGGATTCATCTTATTTTTAGTTGAAAAATTTGACCTCAGCAATGAACTAGGAAAAAAATGTTGGGCCAGAGCAAAAAGAGACGGTCTTTTACCAGATACTGAAGAGGAAGATTTTGAAGACTTTGACCCAGGGGACATAAGCGAAACACCTGTAAGCTAGGGTTATTATAAGAATATCAACCTTTACGTTCATGAAACCTTCTATTTGAAACATCATTCAGATAATTTTTGAAGCCTGGTATATTTAAATATTTTCTATCACAAGGGTGATTTCATATGAATATGAATTACTATTGTTGTATAATATGTAGCCACCAAATGTACATTACAATCTGAAACAAATGAATATCACTTTCGTTTTACTATTCTAGTCCCCAACCTGGCCAACACCTTCAAACATCCTTGAATCTGATGCAAGAGCAATCTGCGAAGAATATCTTTTGATATCAAAGCAGGGGGAAACATGCAAAGAGGTCCGAAACATAGGCTACCTGCCTGAGCAAGCCGTGGAAGATTGCATTTTGGATATCCTGGTATATAGATGATTTTGTAATCTTTAGCCGAGTTTATATTGGTTAATTTCTCTATTAAATATTTGCCTTTCTCCTAAAGCCAGCATTATAATTTTATGTGCAGCTCATTATGTTTTGAACGATTTGAAGTGTATTGAAGTCAATGTGTTTATACTGACTAGAAAGTTGTAAAAGTTTAAAAGCCACTTCAAATTGACTCAATTTAAACACGGCTTTGTGTAGTTGTTTCGGAAAAGGACTGTTCTTCATTTGAATATATGTATCTTTGTCATTATGATATTTTAATTTTCCAACAACTGCCAATTTTGATCATTGAAATAATATCCATCACTTTTCTTTTTTTTTCATTCAGTACTCGGATAGCTTTGGTTGGATTGAAGAAACAATAGAGAATGTGAGGGAAAGTTGCAGCACAGCTATAAGCAAAAATATAACTTTATATGAAGTCGATCCTGTCAATGGCATTCTCACACCTCCTGTCATCTTAAACAATCTTTGTCCAGGAGATTGCTCTGGAAATGGAGACTGTTCAACAGGTATGTATGAAGGCTAGTAGAGACCTTTGAAGGAGGTTGACAATTTTTTAAAATTCTTTGTCACTGTAGTTTGCGAGCAAATATTGAGGCAGGGTGCGATTTACACAGGTCCACTGGTCCAGTGTTTTACCGTCAGGGTCGCCTGAGATCTGGACCAGCTGTACAGCAGACATTTGGGTTTATCTTCTAATTTAAATTAAATCTGTCCTGCTGAATATAGGAAAGTCCAGCTAAAATTTTGACCGGCCGGTCTGTCTGTCCATCTCAAAAAAGTAAATTGCACCCTGATTCAGGCAATCAATGTGACATTTTTATTTTCTTGCAAAAAAATGATGATGACCACACATTAAACTTGATAAAATCGGGGTTATAAATATCAATCTTGGATTTGTCTTACAGTTCCCATCTTCCTTGTGAATGAGATTAAACAATTGATTTCTTTACATTTATTTTCCTTTCCAAGGTTCATGCAAATGCTTTGATGGTTTTTATGGATCAAACTGCAGTAAAAGCTACGAAGATCCACCCACGATCTACAGTGTTGTAAGAGGTGGCTTGTGTGACTACAGGACCAGAATGTGTCAATCTCTAACATTCAAAGGAGAAAACTTCTTCAATTCTCCAAATCTGACATGTCATTTACAACCAGTCCAGGTAAAACATTATCAAATTATGTCAAGGTTCAATCATAGTAATCAGATTTTATTTTTGAGATCCCCCCCCCCCACCCCCTTGATATTTTCTCCTAAAGTTTGCTTTATGGTAAATCATCTAAGGTGCATCTTTTAACTGTATTTAGGATTTTTATTTGTAATATTTATAAGACCCTTTTACTCCTGCTATAGGTATAAGCTTATATCTTTTATTCAACTTAAAATTCTTGTTGACACAGTTTCGAACAGATGAACTTTGAACTCTTTCTGTATGGTCATTTTATAAAATATTACTCTCCTATTTTTCACTTGTGTAAGTAAGATATTCTTAATATTGAATAACAGGTCGGATTAGACGCTGTAACAAGAGTGGGTAGTCCCGTGGAAACAAACGCAGCGTACCAGTATAAAGCAGAGATCAACTGTCCTATCCCTGTATGGCCAGAAGAATTGAAAAGTAATGGAGATTTTGCCAAAGGTTTCCTTGTTAGTGTAAGCAATGATGGAGAAACTCCTGGAAGTGAATACCTTTTTGTGAGATATGATCCATCATGTGAAATATGTGATACAACAACACAGAGGTGCTCTAAAAAGGTGTGTGACTTTATTTTCAACACTTTCATGATTTTGTATTTTTTTTCTTTATGCCTATACCAAATGGTTGATGAATCGTTATGATTAAGTTATGGTACATGGTAACCCAGGTTAAACGTTTTAAATTATCAAAATACATTATCATCATCATTAAAAGTGTTTTTATATTAACGTCTTTAGTGTTGTATTATTTATCATCATAATAAATTCTATCATTGTTTATAATGATAGAATTTATCATTATTATTATTACAAATATCATTATTATTATTTTTATTGTTATTAATGTCATTATTATTTTCGTTATTTCAGACTAATGTGTGCACAATAGATGGATTTTGTTTTGACAATGGCTTCCGTCCTGTTTGGGATGAGTGTGCAGAATGTGATATCGCTGAAAATAAAACAGCTTGGACTTTGAAAAAAGGTGAGAACAAATACTCCTATTGTGACACACAAGGTACATGTCAATAATTTAAGATATGTTTCGTATTGGAAAATATCTTAGTGAACTATCCTATTTCATTTTAATGTTATTTATCAATGCTTTATTGCACTTCCAGATACTCAGATCTGTCAATCTAGGTGCCTCAATGGAGCTGTCTATAACATTGGATCTCAGTATTCATGTACCTGTGCCCCAGGTTACACTGGAGTAGACTGCACTATAGGTGAGTTATGCAACAAAAGTTGTCTTTATGTAGAATAAATTACTCCCCTATAAGGAACATATTTTTTTAGATAATTTCTTACCTCATACAACATTTTTGCAAAGGTGAATAATTCATTCTACATAATTATGGATCTTGGAACCAGTAAACTATTTACTAAAATGTCTTTGATTGTTTTCTTGTAATAATAAGGACTTTGTTTCTAGATTCAATTATTTATACAAATCTAGACTGATACATTAATTAGTTCTGAGTGTGTATGAATTGGTTATATTTCATTTAATTAAAACTGTGTCATTCAATAATAAAACATTTGTTTCAGATATTGATGATTGTGCAAACACTCCTTGTTCCAATGATGGAACCTGTGAAGATAAAGTAAATGGCTATACGTGCATTTGTCCAAGTGGCTATAATGGTAATCAATGTGAAAATGAACTGAATGAATGTACCAGTAACCCATGTTCTCGGGGAAGCTGTCAAGACAAAGTAGATGCATATGAATGTGATTGTCCTGATGGTTATAAAGGTATCATCTGTGAAACTGATATAGATGAATGTAGTTCATCTCCTTGTCAATTTGGTGCAACCTGCATAGATCAGATTAATGGATACGTCTGCAATTGTCAGTCAGGGTATACTGGTCTGAACTGTGATACAGACATAGATGAGTGTGGAAGTGACCCATGTCAACACAGTGGTACTTGCCTTGACTCCATAGCAGATTATGATTGCACATGTCTTGAGGGCTACACTGGTAAAAACTGTGACCTTGACATTGATGAATGTTCAAGTAGTCCCTGCCAGAATCAAGCCACATGTCACAATTATGTCAATCGCTATGAATGTGAATGCAAACCAGGTTATGATGGAAGTAACTGTGAAAATGACATTGATGAGTGTGTTAGTTCTCCTTGTCTTAATGAGGGAGCTTGCGTTGATCAGGTAAATGGTTATATTTGTCAATGTAAACCTGGATTCCAAGGCACTCTTTGTGAAATCAACTTCAATGAATGCCTGGTTGCCCCATGTAATAATGGAGGCAGTTGTACAGATGGTATCAACAGCTATACGTGTTCTTGTGCTGATGGCTTTGAGGGCCTTAATTGTGATACCAATACAAACGAGTGCAGCTCCACTCCATGCATCAATTCTGGTGTTTGTAATGATTTAGTCAATGG
>JAVSBT010060668.1:0-16936 GCA_033118115.1 Pharyngocirrus eroticus
CGACATGCTTCAGTGCCCTTTTCAAAAACTAGATTCACTAGCCTCATGAAGTATTCGTTTTCTTTAGTAAAAGGCATGTTGCTTTACTGTGTGTTATCCTAGTAACCTTGAAAGAAAAAAATGTTTCAACAGACGTTCTAAATAAATATTCTATGATGAGACGACAGATTTGTTTCTATATTAAACATTATAACTATCGGGCCCTTTACAGCAAATATACTGCTGAAAAAATACACTTTAATACATGGCGTGTTTAGATCCATATGGCCTTTCAATTATACATGTTGCAGACAATGGGTACGAACTGAATTGACTTAAAAGTAAATGCTATGAATAATTAGCAAGTTTTAGTTTCTTTTCTTTTTCAATAGCTAAAATAAACTAGCAATACAAATTGTTCACAGCATAGCAATATTGTGAGTAAAGAGACCTCAACATAGTTAGCCCGATTTAAGTTTATTGTATCATGTTTTACTCATGAAATATAAATTTGTGAATTCATACGTGACGGGGTGAAAGGATTGAAAGTCCCCTGTATGTGTATCCATGGCGACCAAGTCGTCAGCCATACTTACACAATAGCTTATTTGTAAGCTTACGGTTTGAGTAAACAGAAAAACCACCATAATTATACAATGATTTGGGTGAATGATTTTCTATTCAATACACTGCATAGTAAGAGGGGTAGATACTTTATAAAGAGATGGTTAGATTGCAAGTTTAATATAACAAGGGTGTTTAAAATGTATATGTGTACCGAAAACGAAATGAGCCCTACACTTGAAATTTGAAATCCAAGGTCAGTTTTTAGCTCGTTTGTATTAGTTGGATGCTGCTGACAAGCTCTACGATAGAGAAATTCGAATTTCAAAAAGAAATTGTAAGGTTATCCACTTGTGTAATATAATTAATGGATACGACCTTTGATAGAATCAAATTACATGTACACATCATTTTTAAAGTCAGGCCAACGATAATAGTTGCCTTCTTAAAGTTAAGAAAGCTGCACATCTTTAAATTGTATAATGTATTTAGACTGTAAACCTTTGAATTATTCATGATCCTAAACTATTACCCCACACTTGTTAGCACTTAAACAAGCGACACTTCTGATGATGTATAAAACCTTTATGACTAGTACCACAGTCAACCATGAGCATAACTCAAAAATCCTCTACTCTTCATAAGGAATATTCATCAATTTCTACACATACAAAAACTTTTATTTTGTTACCACCGAACATGTACTTCTCAGAAATATGTAACTCACCTTTTTGATTATTTACTATCTTTTTTCCACAGGCTAGTTTGTGGTCGTTTGTAGGAAGACATCTTCACTTGTTTAAAGATGGACGCAAAGTGATGCTCCGCTGAGTTAGTATGCTAAGAGCATAATACAGTGTTACCTGCTTTATGTGACCACTGCTTTGAGAGACCACCTGTCTTATGTGACCACATAATCAATGCACCTCCTGTATACTAGTCTTTAGTACAGTAGTTAACCTACCATGGGAGACCACCTGTCTTATGTGACCATTCTTTTGTCTTGGCTGATGGAGCGGTCACATAATGAAGGTTCTGCTGTACATGGTTATGATCTTACCTCACATAAAATCCCCAACAAAGCAGTCTACCAACCATGCATATACATACTTATGGTCAAACATCCCATGTCTGGTGCTCAACACGAATAGGTGTTACCTCAATATCCATCAGGTTTAGTAGATTATCGTATTATATTCTCCATCTCCTGTGTATCTCCTAATCGCAGTCTTATTCTTTCTAATTCAATGTGAATTAACTCACCAATGAAGAAACCGATAATGTTCTTATTATAAATATGAAGTTTTTTTTTTCACAATGTAACCACAATTCCAAAATATGTTTCAAATAATGTGGCAAACGCAATTATTTAGTTTCTGTGAATGTTTAATCAGAACAACAACGCATGGTTTATTGTAAACTTGTTGATTTAATTTCTAAATGACAACATATAATACCTTTTTCTCCCGAAAAAAAATTCAAACTTGACTTAGGGCTATTACAAATGTATATGTTTGTGAAGTGATGATTTTGTGGAAATACTTCGTTAAAGCAGATTTCTTAGATGTAAGCCAAACCCGAATGATATTGATCGATAGACCTGTTTATTTACTTCTACAAACATTGTCTTAGATATGTTTACATTACCTACAATGCTTCGACTTTGTAGTGCAGAGCCTCTTAATTCTCTTTCAAATGCTCTAATATAGCAAGTGTGCTAGGGAAATTTAGGCCAGGAATAGAAACAATTAACAGTAACACACATCAAAGAAATTTCAAAACTTAAAACAAGAACCTGATATTAACTTACCTTTTGAGTGGTAATTTTTAGTATCCTTGAATAAATCACTCGCAAATATAAACAGTCTTATAGAAAAGTATACAACATTATTTTATTACATTGAAAGTTTTCTTTAACTCAACTGAGATAAATAAACTGGGAAGGTACTAGAGTTATAGACAAAGACAGCGAAAGAACGACTAGATGGATTAAGAAGGCCATATGGATCAGAAAATCAATACCTGTCATGAACAGAGACGAGGGGACATTTAGACTGAGCCTCATCTAGGACAAAACTTTTTTCACCACACTACCATCTAGTGGTGAAATAGATAGCCCCTCATTATCCTGATTAAAACCAATGATATTGGTTGAAACGTCGATTTCAAAGTCAGTCTCAGTTGAGTTAAAGAAAATTTTCAATGTAATACATATTATCCAACTGAATGAATTTATTTCATGAGCATGATTAAATGTTGTGTTAAAGCAAAATCCCCAGTTGTACCAATACCTGATATATTTGACCTCTCAGAGAACAAGATTATTAATGACAAAATGTGTCAAACATATTTTTATGATTCACACAATAATATTGTATCGGTATCTTGTATCAATGATGTTAAAGACAGAATCTCTTTTCAATATTAAAGTTGTATAATAATTATCAATTTAATAGTCCAAATTTGATTAGCTGAAGACTAAATGGTATGATTCAAAGATTACATTATGATTGTAGTTTGAAGCAAAATGTCTAGATTGAGCCAGAACATGAATTATCAATAGACCTGTTTATTCTTCTTCTCAAATAACTGAAATGTTTTATAGCAAAGTGATTCAGATACCTTTGGGATAGACAAGGAAATATGGCAGTTTATATACCAAAAACAGAAATTAGTACCCCTATTTGACCACAAAAAACATATTGTCTGAAATAAGTCCCTTATCACCATGTAAAAGGTTTACTGAATATTATTGAAAGAGTTATTATAACAAGCCTCATTCAAGGAGAAAGGTAAACAGGAAACTTGTTACAATAATTTCCTTGATTTGTTTTCAAACTAGAGACAATTTTTCTAATAGTAATGAAACCTCAAGTCAATTTTCGTGGAAGCTGTATGATGTATAGTTAATACCAAACCATAACAGTGTACCATTTTTTAGAATCAACACTATTTCCCCCTATATCATACTGTAATATGGGTTAGCAATAATGCATTTTAGGGCTAGATATATGGGGGCAAGATTAATATAACTCTGATATATCATTCTACATAATCTTGAATAATTATATATTTCAATACATGCTAATATTCTTTTGGTATGAGTGCTCATAAGCTTATAGCAGTGTCCGCACACTGCTTTGATGTAATCTTCAATCGTAAAAATTGTCTATCAAAGGTATAACAGGAAGTACAGTAAATATACATGTACTATGTATGCCTGCAGTTTTTGCGGAAATGCAACAATAGCAAGGTTTATAATAATGTCAATGAAAGGTATAATGAGGAAGTACAGTAAATATACCCACGAGTTAAGAACAATAAAGAGTTCATGATAGTTTAAGTGTGAAAAGGCAATACGAAACATTTGACTATTGACGAGTAAGCAATGGAACATTATGAAAAAAATTCCATTACAGAATCAAAAATACTTAAAACTTAAAAGAACCTAGGTTGGTCATTTATGGGTACGTTTACTATAAATTTAAAAGGTGTTTAGATAGTAACAAGAAACTTCTCACAAAATTGGTTCAGCCTTTTCAACAAGGAAGAATCTAATTCAAAAATATGTATCTATTTCTGTACGGATTTTTAAAAATTAACATTTGCATAATCCTGTTTTCTTATATCTTCATATTCACTCTTTTCTGCATGTAGATTCTTTTCATCATGGTTAAGAGATTCATAAGTTCCTTCAACGCCTTGATGAGGTTCTGCATTGGCATAAACTGGACCTTGGTCATTCTGTGGTTTCTCAGTATCAACAACTTTACACTCTGAAATTCCAGTTTTCAGCTTTCTTCTGTTTTGGGAAATTACTTATTATTAGTATATGCCATGCAGACAGTTTATAGACCACCTTAATATTTTATTTACTTTCAGGTGGGAGACGTTGAGAAACACCCTTGAAATCTAATATTTTGCAACCTTTAATTGTTTTCTAACACTTGAAATGCATATAACTCAATGTTAATACATTGAGTTATAAAATATTTGTTCTTCTGATAGTATGATATATAGATATAAAGACCAAGATTTTGTAAAATTGATCCTACTTTTGATTGATTGATTGATATGATATGATAGCACATAGAATTTAGCGACTTATTTCCAATGTAGTCCTCCTTTTAAAACAAAAGACAGTTAAATCCGCTAATGCAGCTATTAATTTATTGTCAATTATTGTCTTAGGTGATTAGTAACATATAGGTTTCAAACCATTCTTTAAAGTAGAACATTTTATTTTTTACAAACAACATGTCGAACATATTTTAGACAAGTTTTATAAAAAAAAGTTTAAATTATTGATGACAATAGACACACCAATAACAGAATGCTATTAGGAATGTTAGGATACTATTAGCATCTGAAGACCTACCTTGCTTGGAAGTGAACGATTCCTAGAATTATGATAATGATAAGGAAAAGTCCAGCTATTATTGTTGTTGATATCCCCCAAACTGAAAAGAAGACACACCTAAAGATGTTATCTTTACATTTGTATAAAGCAACCTATATTCACGTACTATGTGATGGAAAGGATACCTCAGGTTTCATAAACTTTAGATTTGGGATGAACTTTGACAAAATGCAATGCCAATGCAATCTTCACTGAAAATGTAAGTGGTCACTATCAAGAATGTGCAAATAAATCCACGAAAGAATATATTCAGTGTTTTCTTTTATCCTTCTCAATTTCAAAAATGGAAGCTGGTATTGACATTAAAATAAATTCCAAACAGAAAAATGTTTGTATTTTTCTATGATTCAAATTTGATATGCAAGGCATTTTTTTAAAGACAATCAGGCAATTCTAAAGGCCCAATTAAAGTGACAGCTTATGGGACAATGTTGTATTTTTACAATTGAAAAATAATTCTTCTTTGTTGACTTTCAAAAACTTTTTAATGTTCCTAAAGATCACACTACAGCTTATACCGAATAAGTACCTAGAACAGTTATTTCTACCTGAAGGTGCTTGTTTATCAGAATGATCCAATTGATTCATCACACCTGTATCAGATGGCACAGATGGTCGTTTGTTTGTTGGTGATGTTGTGGGTTCGTTATTTGATTCTGTTATTTCAACATTAGAGGGTGATGTAGTACCATCTCGTATAGGTTTTGTTGTTGTAGAAGTTGACGTCATGGTAGTAGTTGAAGTAGAAGTAGTGGAAGTCGCAGTAGAACTAGTCGTGGCAGTTGTGGTTAAAGTTGGTCCACTTGTTCTGTATACAGAGCTACATGCTTCAACCGTACCTAGATTATAACGGAAAGTGAGGGAAATGTTATAATTAATTGAATTTCCATTATGCAACAATCAGTCTTTTGTTGACCCTCTTTACACGTCCAAGGTTATGATAAAAACTCTGATGATTTGGATGATAATTCTGGTGTAGATGATGATGATGATGATGATGATGATGATGATGATGATGATGATGATGATGATGACGATGATGATGGTGATGGTGATGGTGATGATGAGACTATAAGATATAGTCTCACTGTATTATCATTATATATAAATGTCAATGTGTGATTTTGTTTAGTTACAGTAATAACAATTATAAGGTATGTATTATACTTACAGTCTGCACATATGTATGTAAGATGAACACAGTTATTTATTGTGTTAGGGCAATAGCTACATGCATTTGCATCAAAGAGGACACATGACTGCTGACCATGACACATATTAGCTGTATCAAAGGGATGCTCCTGACAGAGGGATGACATCAGATTGCATCTACCGGCCCTATCCTGATACGTCCACATTGCATCAATTATTTGAATTGTCCTATCTATACCACAATTTACAGTAGTGTTACCCGAAAGATGAATGCATTTAAATGCAACTCTAGTTTGACCTGACAAAGTGGATAGTAATACATTATAACTCTGTTCTCAATCGATTTAATTTTGGGTTTATTTCTAATTATTAACATTATGCCAAAGAAATATATACAGCATATTTGATACATGTATCGTTGTAAATGATGACGAAGACCATTTGTGTTAAAGTAGTTCCAGTCCTTATCGTCAAATGACCTTCCACATCATAGTACCAACCTTTCTACTTAATTATATCATTTATACAACGTGCTATGCATGATATGGATTTTTGCTAAATGCCCAAAGAAGAGCAATTTATTGGAAATGTTATGCATAACTTTATTTCATAATCACCTTTAAACTGGATATAAACTAAAGGTGATTTGGTGCATCAAATCAAAAGTGTCAAAGTAAAGTGCTTGAGATTGTAAAATAATTGTTTGCTCTCTAGAAAAACAGTGCCCTATGTGTAGTATAATGAGACTGGAACTTCTAAAAGTCAAGATTGCTCTACATTCTGGCACTAAACCACTTTAAATCATTATAAATTTAAAGGTGATAACAAAATAAAAGTAAGTATTTTTTTAACATTATATTCTCAAAATTCTATTTTATGCATAGCATATTGTGCGTAGTTAGTTGACTTGAATTATTATGTATCTAAAATGGGATTTGCCATTTCCCTTTTTATTAATGTATTACAGTCAAACTGTTCCCCAAAATTGTTGAATGTATTGCTAGAAGACATTTTACCACCAGACACCAATCCAATGGATTATACTTTTAAATAGAGTCAATGTCATATATCAGCAGTAACCAACATTTACTGTGAAAGGTGTTGTTGGATTGGGTTATGGTTTACAAATTATCTATATATTCCCTTTGAAAAAAGTTGTATTCCAACTGCCTTCACCCACCCCCCCCCCCCTTCGCAATTCCCTCTTTAATATGTTTATTGAATGATGAGTCAATATCTAAACTAACTGGCGGTTAAATGAATAATTTACCCTCGCAATTTCCCTCAACGACTCACCTTGAGTTTCTGCCAGATATAAAACTCCAAAGAGTAAAACGGCATTAAGGCATCTCAAATGTATCATCGTCATAAGCTCTCTCCTGGTAAGCATACTGTTGACGATGAAATAAGCTTATTATGATTGTGGTTTCTCACTTATTTGAAATATTTGTATAAGCATTGTATCCAGCAGGAAGACATGTATCAAACCTCTCTCGATAATCACCCGGTCTATAAAATAGAGAATCCTCTATCACAACTTGTGTCCAGGTATCAGTGAATTAGAAAAAGTATACATAAAGCTTGTACTTGTGAGATCTTTGGGTAGGTCCTTGTTGCCACCAATTATTTCTTTTATAATTTTTAGTTTCAGTTTCATTCATTGAACTTTGAAGGCTTTCAAATATAAAGAAACCACTTTAACAGTCATAGCATGTATGTTCTGCTTTTTCAACCAGGAAGTATCGTCCAAATAGACAGTTTGATTGGGTTTTCAAGTTTTCATTTGAACAAATTACACAAAATGTTTGATGCCCCCTCCCCCCTCCCGTGATGGTGCTAGCTTGCAGCCATTGAAGAGTAGCCTATGTTTTACTTATATGTAAATCAACGCTCATTATTTATCAATATATCCCTGAAAAGTGGTAAAATACTATTGCATATATCATGAAAACAGTAAAAGCCTATACTTTTTTAAACATTTTAAAGACACAATCATTAAAACTAGTCTTATTTTAAAAGTATTAATTATATTAAGTTTAACAACTTTGGCGGCCAGTATCTCAGCTTTGTAATTTATGCTAATTGTAAGTAATGTCTGTTTGCAGATGTAACAGTTTCCAATTGAATATGCAAGAAATCTGTCTACTTAGAAAAAATGTATCCATTTTTTAACAGTCTTTGAAGATTTGTATTCTTAACAACAATTGCTTATTATTGTAGCTATTTTTCTCATGATGAATTAACATATAAATGACGGACACATAACAACTCTGAATATGGAACATATCAACATTTTATTGTTGAGAATAGATGATCCTGAATTCTAGTCTCAAATTTGGCTTCAGGAGGTTCTCAGTTATGAGTAAAAATTGATAGTGCTCAAACTTCAAAGTATATACCTGTTTCATTTGTATTATTTCATAATGGGCGATAAAATGTATTGCCAGTAAAACTTGTATTTTTTTAACAAATTTTGTTCATCAAACTGTTCTTTTTATCATTTAAATCTAAAAAGTTTTGATGGTATATAATGAACAAGATCGATAAATTACATTAAAGACTGGAACATATTTTCAAATAAGTTGAAACTGGCCACTATAACTTTTTCTGGATAAAACACTTGTAATGACATTTGTTTTTAAACAAGATTGCTTTTTAACGAACTACAAATCGACAATCTAGAGCATAAATGGCCTAAGTCATATTTTGACGTTCTTAGATAATCTAGAAACAGTCAGTATCTTAATAGACGTTTAAAAGGACAATTTCTAAGAAAAATAATATCAGGATACACAAAAAGTAAAATAAAATAGTTCTAAGGATGATTTTGATGTTTTTGGCAGACTGACACTTTTGGGTTCCTTTGTTTCATTAGATTTAATGACTTAGGCCACTGCACTAAAGTATCAAGAAATCCTAGAAAAAAATAAATATCATTATGATATCTAAATAGAAAGGTTGTCCATGATATTGAGCATAGGATGGCAGTCTTCACTCATTTTTGCCAAAAATTGACTTAGGCCATTTTTGGTCTAGACTGTCGAAATATAATGTTGTTTGTGTATATTTTTAGTTTACTGAATATCAACATTAGCATAATTTTGTCTTCTTATATCTTCATATTCACTTGGTGCTCCTTGGAGTACTCCGTCATCACGATTCAATGATTCATATTGACCATCATGACCTTGAGGCTGTTCCTGATTAGCATAAACTGGATTTGATTCTACCTGTGTTACTTTTGTATCAACATTTTGGCCTATAGAACTCTTCATGTTTCTTATTCTGTTAGAAAAAATAAAAAATAAAGATAAATTTGAAAACAAAGTTTACTTGATTTGTTTTACTTTGTGCAAAAGGAATTATTCTAGTACACTTTTCATTTTTGTAGAAGATATTTTTATGGTAAGAAAACACTGATATCTACATGTATAATTTTTTTTTTTAACTGTACTGACATATGTGAGTATATTAAACACAAGATTTTGTGTGTGTATACCTACTTTGAGATAAAACCTAAAGAGAGTTTTAACATACAGATTTCAAACCAAACTTAGTGGAAAGTTATCATTTATTTGTAAACAACTCATAAAGAGATCAGTTTCAGAAAATGGAAAGTTTGATTTTTGAGGATGAATAAGAAATGACTATGAGAAAGCCTCTTTATAATGTTATTATGATATTAGTATCCGAAGACCTACCTTGCTTTAAATTGAATGATCACTAGAATAATGATAGCAATAAGGAATATTCCAGCTATAATTGTTGTTGATATCCCCCAAACTGAAGATACAAAACAAACAATAAAATGAAAACTTCACCCTTTACATTTCAATAAAGGAATCCGTATGCAAATTAATACTGTGTCGAAAAATATCGCTCAGGGTTTCTTAATGAAATTGAATTTTGTATGAACATGTGAAAGTGAAAAAAAGTGTAAACAATGTATTGCAAGGACGGGTCTTTTTAAATGCCTTATATGTAAGGGTCAACTAACGGAAATTTGCAAATATATCCACAAATAAATAAGATGTGTTTTGTTTTTCTTAATGTTAAATGTATGGCTACACTTAAACACTTATATCAAAGGTATACTTAGAAGTGTTATTATTACCTGAAGAAGATTGTTTATCAGTTGGATCCAATTGAACCACCACACCTGTAGCAGATGACACAGATGTATGTTCGTCTGTTGGTGAAGCTGTCGGTTCTTTAGTTGAATTTGTCATTTCCTCGCTAGGGGATGATGTAATACTATCTGGTATTGTTGTTATCGTAGTTGGTGTAATTGCCGAAGTAGAATCTGATCGTGTGGTAGTAGTTGAAGTAGTTGAAGTAGTTGTGGAAGTTGTGGCTGTAGTTGGTTTCCTTGTAGTAGTTGTGTAATCAGGGCTACATGTTTCAATTTTACCTAAATCAGAAGAGGAAAGGGTGGAATTTGTTACAATGTCTGATTATTATTGGAGGTCCTGTGTGGACCCTCTTTAAATGCTGATGATATAAATTGATTATGATAATGATGAGGATGATCATGATGATGAATACAATGAAAATAACGATAAGGGTAATGGTAAGTATAGTGAGTATGATGATGGTGATACTGATGGTGAGGGGGATAAGGACCTAAGATCCGGTCTCAATGAACTATAACTAAATTTATAAGATGGCTTTGTACATTAATCTCTAGTTTGAATGACGGTTACTTACAGTCTGCACATCTGTATGTAAGATGAACACAGTTTGATATTGTGTTAGGGCAATTGCTGCATGCATGACCATCAACAAGGCTACAGGACTTCTGACCATGACATGTTTGTGCTGTACCAAAAGGATAAGTCTCACACAAGGATGGATTAGAAGGACATGTATGTGCAGCATCTTGAAAAGTCCATTTTGCATCAAGGATTTGAATTGTCTTCCCAGAATCACAATACAGACTTGATTTACGTCCTCCTTCCTTATAGCATTTTCCTCCAACACTAGATATGATGAACTGTTCTAAAACATGTTCATAGTTCAAACAATGGAACAGTTGATATGTCCCTTACATACCAATTGAATTTATGTACCTTCATCATGGGGTAGGAGATGGTATATATACTGCTATCCTATACTATATGCCAACACTCTTTATTGAGGCAACTTGGTCTAAAAGTACGAGCTCTTTAACTGACATCATTTAATATTGAAAATGTGTATTGACTCTCAACATTTCCTGTGTTAATTTACCTTGAATTTCTGTCATAAAAATTCCAAAAAACAAAGCGAAACATAGATTCTTACAGATCCCCATGCTCACAATCTCAATATGATGTATTTCAAAATGTACTCCTTAATCTATATAGTTACAGAAAAATAATGAAGATACCACAGCTTATGTAGGTGTATACTATGTATTGCTCTGTAGGTGACTGTATAATGGTCGAAATGTTGCTATACACATTGAATCAAACAGGATGTACACACCTCTCTCAATGAAATGCTTGTTGCAAGACTCACAGTTTATCCTTTACCTTAAAAGGTTCAACAAGGTTTTTTTTTAAAGTTTTGTTACTCACTGTCATGTTTTTACTTCAGAAAAAGTCTTTCAATTCGTTGGTAATTCTTTTCATGTACGAAATAGTCACAAATGTTAGGATGATATCTGCAAGTAATCATTGTATGTTGTGGTAGAATGTCTTGCTACCAATTTGCATGTATCACTGTCCCTTGATTTGTGTATTACTATGTATTGTTCTATTACTGTACAAATAGTGTTGTTGTTACTGTTTGTCCTACTAGTGAAAAGGTGCCAATGACTGCATTAAAAGCTATAGAAAAAAATAACTTATTTAAACACAGTGCGGTAGTTTATTTCTTTTTTGTACAGACCTATCTTTCAACATGAGTAAACAATATTTCCATATAGTAGACACCTTTTTCTATAGGATGTGACTAAGAAAATATCACTGATATGCTTTATGATTCTGGCCGTACACATTTCACTTTTTTGTATAAAATTTTAATCAAACAGGAAGACACAGACTAAACCTCTCTCAATAACCACACCCATCTGATATGATCGAAAAAACTGTCCAAAATAATCACATTATGTCCACACATACTCTCTGAATTGTGAAACATTATTTACAAGTAAACATAACATCAATACCTCTTTTAGGATTAGTCCTTTTAGAATTCAAATATATGGACAAGATGCTTGTCTTTTGTCGTTAGTATGGTTTGCTCATATACTGAGGTTTGTTCATATTGGTATGATTCAATGCACATTTTATTTTTGGTATTCATTGATCTAACATTGCTTTAATAAAACTTTAAAAGCATGGAGGGTTGATCAAGATAGAGATGATCTAGATAGAGCAACTACTTATTCTTAATAATTCTTAATATTTTATATTTCATTTGCAACGTCGTACTTCTAGCAAATTTACAATTCATTTTTAAATTATGTTCGTATGCAAAATACATTTTTGGATTATCACCAGATAAGGCAATTTCGAGGGTTCTGTTACTATAAATGGGCCGCTCATATACACACCATTATTCATAATAGAAATTTGTACATCTTTGTTATATCCTATGTATTCAATTTAACACAGATTTCTTCATCATTTTAAAATTATGATGTTATAATGTCTTATGTGTATATTTCTAGTTTACTGAATATCAACATTAGCATAATCTTGTCTTCTTATATCTTCATATTCACTTGGTGCTCCTTGGAGTACTCCATCATCACGATTCAATGATTCATATTGACCTTCATGGCCTTGAGGCTGTTCTTGATTGGCGTAAACTGGACTTGAATCTTCGTTTGCTACCTGAGAATCAACACTTTTTCCTGCAGAACTTTCGGTGTTTCTTCTAGTAGACAAAAACAGACAACATGGAAAATAAAGAAAAATAAATACATATTTTATTTTGTAGGAAGGGAAAGTTAAGCAATAATCTTTTAATGTTTTAGAAATTCTAAGAACAAGGAGCATAATACATATCTGAGCTTTAGGCATGGCATAGTTATATACCATCAATATCGTTTTGAGTCTCTCCTATGCATATGGCTACAGTCTTTAGTCTTTCGTTTTAAATCTTGAAGATACAAAGTAGCATCCCTTTATAAAATAGTATGTAATAGACAATTTATTTAGATAGTATCTATATACTGTTTAGGTACTTGTGGGTTTAAATTTTATTTGTGTTTAAAACACAGAATACCTACCTTATCTTAAAAAGAATGGATGCCATAAATATGATTATAACGAAGAATAGTCCAGCAATTACTGTTATTGATATCCCCCATACTGAATCAGAAATTAAAAAAAAGCAATTTATAAAGTAACATGAAGATCCTCTCACGTTTGGCCCTTAAACGTTTAAGAAATCCTTTGTACACTACTGTCAGCTTTGTCCAAGGAAAGTTTCAACATCAAGTGTGCTGACTTGCTACATAATGACATTGTTTGAAAAAAGATGTTTTCAAACCAGGTGAAGAGATACAATGATGTGACTATCGATATTTCAACATTCGACCTCTTAGGTTTTATTTAGATCGAAACATCGTGTGAATTCTGTTTCTATAATTATGGTAAATCACATTGATATGATAAAGAATGCTTACTGTTTGGATTCTGGTCACTCTTTCTATCTTCAGTGGACGATACGATTAGAGATCTTTCTTTTCTAGGAGTAGAGTTCACATGTTCATCAATTGATCCAGTGTTTTCCTTATAAAGATTTGTGGTTACACTTTGAGTATCATCCGAGGTGTTAGTGGTTGTAATTGTAGCCGTTGATTTTGAAATATAAGTTGTTTTGATAGTTGTTTTTGATGGTGACTGCCCTGTAGCTGTATGTGTAGTTGTACTTGTTGTTGTATGTGTTGTTGTTGAAGGTGGCCTTGGAGTTGCAGTTGTATATCTACTATTACAGGTTTCAACATTACCTAGAATTAACAAAAGATATTTTATAATAAAAGAATTGATTTCTGATCCATGGGTTATAGTTGTCTCATTTAGAAATTGTTTTTGCAGTCTAAGAATT
This sequence comes from Pharyngocirrus eroticus, assembly GCA_033118115.1. Taxonomy (NCBI): domain Eukaryota; kingdom Metazoa; phylum Annelida; class Polychaeta; family Saccocirridae; genus Pharyngocirrus; species Pharyngocirrus eroticus. Next base: position 14,156 of record JAVSBT010060668.1, read on the forward strand.
TCTATCATAGGGCCCTGTTTTCCCTAAAACCAGATTATAGAGATAGCTACACAAATATTCAATACCTTGTCTGTGTTACATTGACTTATTATTACAGAAGACAGATATAATGATGCCAACACCTGTTAATTCGAAGACACAGAGGACTATTTGTCATTGCCCTGGACACTATGATTGTATGTCAATTGTCAAAAGTGATTCCTTTCCACCAAATCACGTATCAAATATCACATGTGTATATTCCTAGTTTACTGAATATCAACATTAGCATAGTCTTGTCTTCTTATATCTTCATATTCACTATTCACACCGTGAACATAGAGCATTAGATGCCTAAAAACATTCCTTATATTTTCCCTTTTTGTATATTTTTTCGAAACTTTTTACCCCAAAATATTGTTGCTAGTTCTAACATAGTGCATGTAGTCCTAACCTGGAAATTTACTTAGTGTAGTGAAAATTTTTGCTATTTATTAAAAAATAAACCGCGAAATTACCTAAATATAGTTAAAAGTTCACTGTATGATATCTTTATGTATTATGAAAAACATAATAACTGTACCATACAAGGATCTAAAGAGGGAACCAGGAAGATTGCACAACGATTGAATATTGCTTTTCAACAAGGAAGAATATTTTATATTGACAATGAAACCTACATGTTCAATTTTACACTATTTTGAAACTGGGAAACAAATATGTTTATGTATTTTAACAGAAGCAACATCTGTTTGCAATGTAGTCTACGTATTTAGTAAAAAAAGAAAGCCCAGTAGAAAGGGATTAGGCCATACCAAATGATTTGTAGATCGTTGCACCCGACCGAGGGTAAAGTTAAGGTTTCAATTTCTTTTTTCTAAATCATCTTAAAACGTGTTTTTATGTGAGTAAATTATGCATGAGTATACACCATAGTCGACAGGAGAGCCATACGTACAGTCTCTGCCATAGTGTCGAAGTATAAATTATATCAACAACCACATTTTCTGCTTGACAACGCCAGACTCCAGATGTCCGGATTCATTTAATAAGATGGCAAGTTAGGTAAACAAATCGCGAAATGTTCTTGCACTCTGTTTATTAATACAAGCATGTTGAATGCTGAATGATAATACATTAATTAAGGTTGTCTTAAAAAGAAAATCCAGAAAAAAATAAACAATTCGACCTACCGAGGGTGAACATTTAGTCACCAGATCGAAAGATCTACAAATCAATTTGGTATGTCCTTACTGTATGAAAATGTCATGTGTAATTAGTAAAAAATTGAGAAATAAGGATTTGAAGAAATTGATTAACGGCCTTAGTGTCCTTTTCTTTTGCAATGCTGTTTCAATGCTGACATCTAGTGTTAGTTTGTGATATTAGATTTAGTTGCTTTTTCGATATAAAGCCATGCAAGACATAATACCCTCACTCTAATTTGTTAGGAATATTCACCATAAGGAATATGTTCAAAGGTAGGGGATACTATTACCTATAAGGGGGTGGAAGGGTGGGACAAAGGGGTAAGAAGTGGGAGAAGAGAAGACATTTCTTTATGTTTAAAGTGTATAAGTTGATTTAACGTTAACAACAAAAAGGTTTTTAGTCCACACGCCATCTGGTGGACTAGGTCATTTCGATTCAGACTGATGAAGGAAACAGTAGTTTCTGAAAGCTCTTTGGTAAGCCAATTTTAATCAGTCAAAAGTATTAAAAACTATTGATAACAACAAAGGTTTCTTTTTTTTAGTTTGGTTAAAGAAATGATTTTTAATACAATTGTAGGTACTATAATAGTTTACAATAATAGAAGTAGGAGAGTTAAAGTAGAGGTATGGTGAAATCCACGGTTCTATCCTTGACATCTTCAATTACAAAATTAGAACTGCCCTTGTCAACAACGACACCTGGTGGACTATTGTGACGATGAGTGTCGAATTAAAGACTTTTATTTGAGTGAAGACGAACGCTTTTTCTAGTAGTTGTCAAAAATGCCGACATCACTTTAAAAATAAAGAACAAAGAAAAATTAAAAGCATTATAATTATGAGAGTGATCTGAGTAGTCTACCACACAAAAGAATATTATATAATTATTATAGATTCTCAATCAGATTTTCTTCAGTGAAGGTTTCGCTACTGTAAATAAAATAGCTTTTAATTCATGAGTCTATATAAAACAGTGTCCCTTTCAAGACCCAACTTTATTTGGACAAATTCCTATGAAATTGCTCTGGTACCCTCTTTAAACTGAAAACTTTATCATCAGACCATTGATGAATTAGCTAATAGACTATAAACCTCCTCCATAGTTGGTATTTGCAACACGTCAGTCTTTCAAGGATTAGTGGATTCTATCTATCTTTTTCATCAGTGACTAACATTTACTGTAAAAGGTGTTCATTGTATAATTGTTCAATATGGTTCAAAACTCCCTTTGAAAAAAAATGGTATACCATCTCCTCCCCCTGTAAGTTAGATCTTTAATGTAGCTGAATAAAAGAGTTTCCTTGCTTGGTTTTGATCACATCCATTGTTGAAAAATTAATCTTCTATAACACATTCAAAGTGTTTATATTATAATGCAAACAAACGTTGATTCCCTTGCACTTATAACATTGATAAGGTCAGACTGACATCTATGCACGTGAATTAGGCATCGTCTTTTCACTAAATGTTTTAGTGCTAGATATAGGCGGACCCGGACGGGTTCATGGGGCAATAATAATAATAATAATAAAGCTTTATTGTCCCTCTAGGGGGAAATTTTCCTTTTGAAATACAGGCTTACACAGAC
>JAVSBT010060779.1:4991-15285 GCA_033118115.1 Pharyngocirrus eroticus
CTTGGCAACACAAGAAAAACATTTGTCAGTGATAGAAACTCTGGTAGATCACCAAGCAGATGTCAATTTGGCAGACAATGAAAAATGGAACCCTTTACACAGAGCTTCTTTTGATGGAAGCACTGAAATAGTAACTTATCTGTGTCTGTGTAAGGCAGATGTGAACCAGGTTAATTATGACGGGGAAACTCCAATACACTTGGCAACACAAGAAAAACATTTGTCAGTGATAGAAACTCTGGTAGATCACCAAGCAGATGTCAATTTGGCAGACATTGAAAAATGGACACCTTTACACAGAGCTTCTTTTGGTGGAAGCACTGAAATAGTCAGGTATCTGTGTCAACGTAAGGCAAATGTGAACCAGGCTAGTGATGAAGGGTTCACATCGGTCTATTTGGCAACAGAAAAGGGTCATATGGCAATGCTTAAAATACTGGTGGATCATCAAGCAGATGTCAATTTGGCAGACATGGACAAATGGACCCCTTTACACAAAGCTTCATTTGCTGGAAGCACTGCAATAGTGAGGTATTTGTTGCAATCTAAAGCAAAAGTGAACAAAGCGGATTTAAATGGTTGTACCCCACTTCATATTGCTTGCGGAGAGGGTCATTTGGATATTACTACACTGTTATTGAATGCTGGAGCAAATGTGAACCAAAAATCATTTAGAGGAATCAAACCATTTGCATTGGCAAAACATGAAGGACACCCATTAGTGCTTAGGAAACTGATGGAACATTATGCAGATACAGATGATTTATTTTTTCCATACATATTAGGCACATGAATTAAAGTATAGTCATGACTAGAAAGTTTTCTTTACTCAGTAAAGTGGTTTTTACGACTTTATAAAGGTGTCTGAAGGTCAAGTGGACGAGGCCCATGACTTTGTAAATGATTAATTCCATACACAAAACGAGTTGAAAATTAAAACATTTGCATAAAAGGCAAATTAATTCAGAATTTCCAAAGTGTGCATAATTTTATAGTTGATGTATGTTACCGTGCTCTTGTTATAAAGTTATAGTAGATTACAGTAAATCTGTTAAATAGCTGATATGATATCCTTTACATTGTATATAGAGCTCAACGAAGTATGCAGTGGCCCTTTTTAGTTGAAATATTAAAGTTTGAAACTATAGCAATGTGATCCTGATGAAACCAGTAAAACAGTGGCGAAAAGGTGTAAATATACTGTCCCTTTGTATCCATAACAGTTAAGATCTATGTTAAAGCCGTGCATGTTACTTGATTATGCTTTTATGAATTGAAAAAAACAAATATAAAGTAAACAGCTCAAATCCACAAAATTAATTCATATTACATTTCGTAATGAAAATCATATTTCATCTCTGGTCGTTTTAGAATAACATTTAGAATTCAGACCGGAACTGGGAATTCTCTGTTACATGAATCTAGTTTCCAGGGATCTCTAGCCTCGCTACCATTTCGGGCAAAATTATCATTTAGTGAAAAAAGTACATCTTGGGTGAGAACTGTGAACTATCATCATCTCATTAAAATGACTATCAGACAAACAAGTTCGAATACGGAGAGTTGCATTTCAATCAGCTCACTTATTTAGCTCACTTTCGTAATATATACAATTTCATATTCAGGCATTAAATCACTTAGTTATCAATTTATTTATCAGGTATGAATAGATATGATCATGATTTTTGTTTGATGAAAATACTTGTATGTGTATGGCTCCACAACTTTTCACATCATAAATACATTTTATAACATAATCTATATTCTGTATCTTTTTTTTCTCCAATACACTTTCATAACTGCCATCTGGTGGGTTATGTATTTTTCAAAAACGTTGAGGAATTTATTTCCTTTTGTTCAAATCTTAAAATGCTTTGGCAGCCTGAATTTTGATCTGCTATGATATCGATCTTTCTTTCATTGAAATGTTTGGGATCTTGTATAAAACATGTAGAATTGTAAATATCAAGAAAGGTGAAAATTGAAATCCTGTATCTGGCATAGAGTGTTACATACGTTCTATACTCCTACGGGAATAGTTCGATGTTTGTTAATTAATGTTTTAATTTACTCTGTAAAAACTCTAATTCCAAATATACTACAGGATATTACCTACACAAAACCTCATTTTTTTATTTTGTGATAAAAATACAGAAATAGAACTACAGTTATAGATAGTATTCATTTTTTAAACTCATACATCCTAGTGCATTCCAAGATACACAAACATGGTGTCCATTTAAAAAAAAAATCAACTTAACATAGAGCAAACAGTTGAGTAGGTGTAATCTTGTGGAATGCTACTGACAAAATGAGATAATTATATGGCGGTGAGTGTGGCCATAAAGAGGCACTACACCATGACCAATTTCATGCAGATATTGAAAACAAACATGCCATTCGTGTATGCATATAAGTTATAAGTTTCAATGTGATGGTAAAATAATTTTCAACTAAGAAGTATATTTCACCAAAATAATCAATGAGATGCACAGTTTTGTGTTTTATTACTGGAGGGTAGATGGATAAAAACATGGTAGGGCAAGGGGGAGTAGGGGGTGATAGGCCATTGGATAAAAGGCCGGTTTAATAGATTGAAGTATTATGCTATAGCAGCAAATCATTATAATATGAAGTAATGATTGCTCATGATCGTGTTACTCAGTATAACGACACACATGGTACCTGTTAAGACTTGAAGCTTATGTTTATGATTGAAAATGCGTTAGAATTTAGCTCTCGATTCGCTCAGTAGATGCTAGTGCAGCATAACATTTTATGATGAACAAACATTCTTTATGGCGTAGAGTTTGGTGTGTCTTTACAATGGTGTTTTTATATCCCCTTAGCCGTATAACTTTACACTAAGGCTGAAGAAAAAAAAATGTGTTTACTTTTTTGTATAGCGTGTCTGTACAATGATGTTTCTATAAGTGTAAAATTGAAATTCTTATTCTAATAATCATGGGCATCATTCATATAGTTTATCCTCTTACCTAACACTAGACATTAATTTGAACATTTGAGTGCAATTGAACAGTAACTAATTTTATTAGCAAAATATATGTTACTAGTCCCATCATTATATATTATGTAAAATTAATATCTCAGCTTTGGATCCATGTCAATTTATGTTGCAACAGGATGTTTGGTATATTCAATTGCATTATGAATTTAAAAAAAAAAAACATATAGATAGCAGTACTATAGTTTCTTTTACTATATACCCCCCCTCTTCTCCTAATACACTTTCTCACATACATATTACAGTGATGTTTAAAACAATTTAAATGTAATGTTATCATTTTCAACTTCAGCTAATTAATATATTATATCCACTTTTCTAGCTTTGTTTTTTGCAAACTTAGCATGACTATGTATGCAGCTTATTTATATGCAATTTCATATGTATATCCTTATTTGAACTAACTACCAATACTGTGAGACACATCTATACACTCACTGTACACTGCATTAACTCATACACTGTAAAGCTTAGCCCCTGATGAATAGTAATGCATTAGAGATTGTCAACAATACATAAACTGTACAAGAATCATAATTGTGGGTCACAGTAGTTATACCTATAGAGAAGTAGAGACCGAGTAGACGGAGTACAGACGGAGTAGGCACCAAAGACCTCAGGATTACCTGTTGGAATTATAGGAAGGACAGAGACCACAATGATTTGTTTGTGATGACCAGAAATTTGACCGCCTCAAGGAGTGATGCAGGTTGGTTATTTATATCGCGCTTACATTAGTGTTTTTGCTAAGGATAACATCAGGAAAACTTCTGTATGTTATGGGTTGATATAAGGATTATGCAAATAGGGGACTGCAACATAAAACACATGAGATTTGTTAAATCACATTTATAAATCTTTTAAAACATGTTACACAGCTAGTTGACTATTTTATTCTTGATATTGTATCTGATTAACCAAGAACTTAAATCAGGTTGTTGAATTATAATTTCAGGTAATTTCTAGGCCTTCTAAGAAACCATGAAGTTGTAGTTACAAATCCATACCTTAAATACTTCAAAATGAGCACCCCCTTTACACCAGAAACTGAAAACTATGCAAGACTAGTTCTGTTGATAAATAAGGTTGGAGCCAAGGGTTGTCAAATAACGTTAGATCATTATGCAACAACTAAAGCTACAGTATCAGGTTCTCCAAAGCCAACCTTTCATGATGTATTGCAAAATAACCAAGTAAATATACAGAAACTGATTGGACCTGGTAGAGGTAGACCTATAACAAAAGTTCAATTCATGCAATTATATCCAGGGCTAGCAGTAGATGTCACCACTAAGTCGTTGGATATTACACTGTGTTTTATTCTCCTGAGACAATTTGCAATATGTGGTTTAAGAGCTCCAAAGAGTGGATGGAACAGGGAACCAGCACCGACAGATACATCTCTGCAAGGAAGTTTGGTTCAATTAAAATTTATCAGGAACAAGTTAGCTCATTCAGAGAATTCACAACTGTCCGATGTTGAGTTCAATACTATTTATTTAGCAGCATCACAGGCAATCCAAAACATTAGTTCACAGCTGCCTCCTGGAACATTTGTTGTCAAGCAAAAGGAAATCAAAAAATACCAAAATAGTGATGTCACCCAAAAGATGATGAAGCAATCACAAAAACTAATTACACAATGGCGACAGGAAGATGCCAATGTAATTGATATTTTGCGTGAAGATGGGGCAACAAGGGAGAAACAACACAAAGAGATATTGGAGAAATTAGAAAAACATTTACTAGGTATGAATCAGAGTTGCTAGTTCCCTCTGCTCAAACATAATGCTAGGCTTCAAATGTAAAAAGAAGTACAATATATAATTCTGAATAATTCTGGCCCTTTTATTCTTGAATGTTATTGTAACACATATAAATAAAGTTTCAAACTCATCATTATCTTAGTCAGATGTTCAGTAGGTAAAAAATGTTGGAATACAAATGTATCAGGTATTAATCGTATCCTTGTTTTGCAGTTTTAAGGACAAAATCTGAACTACAACTTCCTCCTGGATATCAACAGCAACAATATTCAGCATGGGAAATCATTACGGTAACATTTTACTATTTACAATAAAGTAGTTAATAAGCAATTTAGTATCAAGTTTGCATGCTATGAAACTGAAATGTTCGATTCTCATGGACTCTCATTTTACCTGTTAAGGGAAGTCATTTATTTTTCTTATGGTTTAAATATGAACAGACATATTTGTGATCAAAAAGGGAATTTAACTACATACAAATATGGCTGAAAATAACACATGTCTTCCAACAGCAGGAGGAAAGTAATGGAAAGCCTGCTTCTTTCCTTTGTTCAATCTCGATTATGATTTTTTATTTTAAACTGAAAACAATATTTTTAAAAGTGCTTTTAGATTATGTTCACAATAGTTTGTACCACTATACAGATACTTGTTTTATATTAAAATTCATTCTTTCTTTTGTTTTTGTGTTCAGCTTGTGTGTCTATCACTACTTGTTTTCAACTTACTGATCGCAATCATAATTCTATATGATGTAGGACTGCTTGGTGGATTATTATCGCTTGGAATATGTGCTATAATTTTGTTCTCATGGAATAAGGTATGTGCTCTATAGAAAATACGTTTGTTAGGTGCTAGATTTGAAATTGACTTTCCTGGCTATGGTTAGAGACGTGTTGTTATACCTGTCTTTTCAAGAAGGTCATATTTGCCTCCATGCTGTTGTCGATTAGCCCTTCATCATCATGAAGGTGTTCCTTGTATTGCACGCCGGGGATACAACTTAGGTATAACAGAAGCATTATTTTTGATATGGTTGATTTCTTTTCTTTAATTAAACAGATTAATCAGAATACAAAGTTACTTTCCGAGAATAAAGAATTAAGATTTGAGGTGAATCGACAAAAACATAACCCAAGAGCTGTGCAAGGAAGTCGAAAAAGAAAAAGACAAATACGGCAAAATGGTGTACAAAGCGGTTATTATCCAAATATCAACACTGCTAAAGAAGGCTGTATTGAAATGACTTATTACTGCCTACTTACAACTGATATTCCAAACATTGGGGAAGAAATACCAGTATTATCTGAGATTATGACAGAGGCCTGTATAACTACAGACATGAGGGCATTCATGGGCGAAGATGGAAACCAACTATATGCAAGTGTTACATTGCTCGATATCAAAGTTGTCAGAACCTCTAACAAAAACTGCTCATTACTTCAAAACATATTTGCAAACAGACATCCTGCCAATGAGCAGGCAAGTCAGCTGTACAAACCTATGCCTCAAAATGTTGGACAACTTTTCAAATACAGGTACCAAAACAAACTGTATGACTGGTTGATTCGAATCGCATTGTCTGGGCAAATTATTATCACACCGATACTGTTAGACTTTGCAGGCAACAATCTAGATGATCTATATATAATCAACATCTACAAAGCTATATCACATTTACTCCGTGGATCCCTTGAAGATACCTATACAAGTGTCTGTATGGCAAAGGAGGTATTCCAAAAATGCACCCAACCAAATGCCAGCCTTGGTGTTGTCTTGATGTTGAAATGCTGTGTAGGACTACCACACAACCTCCATGCACTTATCATGCTAATGCTACAAGATTATTTTGTTTGGAGACATTGTTTATATTTACTTCAATTGGTCAGACCTCTCCAGGATAAACTGTCATATATCCCATTTCTGGATTTTTTTAAATTTCAAGGAACCAACAGTTACCATCAAGTTCAAGGTAAGAATAAGAAACATTTTATTAATAAAAGTCCAATTCTTTTTGGCTCTCTAAAAGTTAATAACATTAACCAAGCTGAGCCATTTCGAAATGTAAACTTTAATTAGTATTTTATGTATGTTAAAACAAAATTGATTTAAGTTTTTACCATCCGACCGACTTGTTGATGGATTTTGCTTCCTATAAAGGCAACATTTGGAAACGGCTTTATTTGGATATAGTTTGGTACAATGTTATAGCATAACCTCTTAAAGAAAAAGTTGTCAATAAAACAAAAAAGATGAGAGACGTAATTAAAACACTAGAGGGTTATTTATCTTAAATGAAAGGCTACATCGTATGCATATTCACAGTCTTTAATTGTGTATGTGTCGTTCCTTTCTTCATTACAGCTCTAACTATATGGTAAATTTTGATTTGTTATTACTTTTAGATCCTTTGAAATATGTCTCTTTGGATTGGCAGAAAAGACGGACACTACCACACAAAGCTTCTTACTTGGGAATAACTGGAGATGTGAACTATGTGTCTCACCATAAGGCAGATCTAAATGTTGAAAATGAGGCAGGTTTGACATTATTTCATATGGCTGCTGCAGAGGGTCAAGCTGAGGATATAAGATGTATGATAAGTACTGGGGTCAATGTTAACCAGATTACCAGTGGGGGATTCACACCAGTCTACTTGGCAGTAGAAAGGGGTCATATGTCAGTGATAGAAATACTGGTAAATCATCAAGCGAATGTCAATTTGGCAGACAATCACAAATGGTCCCCTTTACACAGAGCCTCCTTTGGTGGAAGAACTGAAATAGTGAGGTATCTGTGTCAACATAAGGCAAATGTAAATCAGGTTAATGGTAAAGGTGAAACACCAACTTACATTGCAACTGCAAAGGGTCATATGTCAGTGATAAATATACTGGTAGATCATCAAGCAGATGTTAATTTGGCAAAACATTATAGATGGACCCCTTTACACAGGGCTTCATTTGATGGAAACACTGAAATAGTGAGGTTTCTGTGTCAATGTGAGGCATATGTGAACCAGGTTAGCGATGAAGGTTACACACCAGTCTATTTGGCATCGGAAAAGGGTCATATGTCAGTGACAGAAATACTCGTAAATCATCAAGCAGATGTCAATTTGGCAGATAATAACAAATGGACCCCTTTACACATAGCGTCTTTTGACGGAAGAATTGAAATGGTGAGGTTTCTGTGTCAATGTAAGGCAAATGTAAACCAATTCAATAATACAGGAGCTACACCAGTCTATTTGGCATCGGGAAATGGTCATATGTTAGTGATAGAAATACTGGTAGAATATGGAGCAAATTTAAATCTTGCAAATCATTTCAAAATGTCTCCATTACACAGAGCTGCTTTTGATGGGAGCACTGATATTGTGAGGTATCTGTGTCAACATAAGGCAAATGTGAACCAGGTTAGTGATCAAGGATACACACCGGTCTATCTAGCATCGGAAAAGGGTCATATGTCAGTGATAGAAATACTCGTAAATCATCAAGCAGATGTCAATTTGACAGAAAACATTGACATTATTTCATATGGCTTCTGCAGAGGGTCAAGCTGAGGATATAAGATGTATGATAAGTACTAGGGTCAATGTTAACCGGATTACCAGTGGGGGATTCACACCAGTCTACTTGGCAACAGAAAGGGGTCATATGTCAGTGATAGAAATACTGGTAAAGCATCAAGCGAATGTCAATTTGGCAGACAATCACAAATGGTCTCCTTTACACAGAGCCTCCTTTGGTGGAAGAACTGAAGTAGTGAGTTATATGTGTCAACATAAGGCAAATGTGAACCTGGTAAATGGTAAAATGGGAAACACCAACTTACATAGCAACTGCAAATGGTCATATGTCAGTAATACATATAATGGTAGATTATCAAGCAGATGTCAATTTGGCAAAAATAAATAGATGGACTTCTTTGCACAAGGCTGCTATTGATGGAAGCACTGGAATAGTGAGGTTTCTGTGTCAATGTAAGGCAAATATGCAGGTTAGTCATCAAGGGCAAAACACAAACGAAGTTGCGATTTTGACTACATATCTAAATATGTATAGCATCATGTTGTATTATTAGAACTATTGTAAACAGGGCATAAACATTTTCAAAATAAAGATAAAATAAAAATCACAGCATATGAATGCCTCACACTTTAGTTTTTTCTAACTTTACATTGAACCTTTCTTGTACTTTTAAACCTTTTTTTTACCATTAGCAAGACTCAATTTCTTTTGGATTTTTTTCATTGAAAACCAAGAGGTGTAACCGAGATGATTTGAAAGCACAGGCAAAGAATCCATAAAAATGGACTAAATAAACTCAATTAAACAGGAATGTAAGAGAGTTCTACAGGGTTCAACTTTCCAACTCTAGAGACCAATATCCAGTCTAAAGGCATCGTTGCCTACCTCCTTGTCATTTAAGTATGAGAAATTCAATGTTGCCTTTCTCAAAAATAGGTGGGGGGGGGGGGGGGGGATATTGTCATATGATCTCACAAGTAACACCTGACCCGCCCCTGTCTTCAATGACCCTGGTGGTCAATCTTAGCAATCAAAATCAGTATGGAAAAAAAATCAGTAGATATCGCAAGCTTTGGAAGTGTAAGCAACACTTTCAATGAGTCAAAAGTTTTAGTCTATTCAGTTTTATTGAATGAATATGTAGGATACTATCGTGAGTTTATAGGTAAGTTTTTTTTCTATTCTGTATTTTAAAATGAGTTTGACATGTATGCATTTTCAATAAACCTCAACATTATTTTCAAAGATATCTATAACGGATCATGTGCCTTTAATATTGATGTTATCAAGTAGGGACAAGGTGCCACACTTCAACTTTTAGTAATAATTTAGTAACGGTTAACAACCAAAGTCTAGGCAGTGATCAAAAGGGACGAAGTAAGGGGACGGCGTATTGTTTAATAATGCATCGTGTTAGAATATCAGAGTACTTTTGATGATACTATATTTTTGGCATTTTACGCCTTTTTTTATAAATCTACAGCTGAAGATCACTTGTATTGCCCTTTACTTATATAAATCCCGAGAACTATAGGGACTTTCCTCATTAATATGTTAGTATATTTTGAAAATAGAAATAGAAAAGAGCAATGAATAAAAAAATAACTCGAAACAAAGGTTTATAATATCATAAAATGTTAATCAACTCCATTAATGTTATTTACATTATCTTATTCTGATTTTAATGCATTATGCACATGTGTCTTCCCTTTTATAAACTACCTCTTAATTTACACTTATATGTTGCTAACCAAAATGTATATTGAAAGCCTTGAAGGGGTTTTATTAACCTTTTTTTCATAAATGTAATATTTAAAGACATCTCTTTTCTTATCTATCTCTGTTATTTGACCAGGCTAAGTATCCTAGGAGTTTGGCCTTTTCTATGTTTAATACTTTTTTTAAATTCCCCTTTGATTGAAGTAAAATGCTATTATAACATGGGACTGTGGTATTAACTCATCCCC
>JAVSBT010061001.1:3962-16925 GCA_033118115.1 Pharyngocirrus eroticus
CCCCCCCCCCCCCCCCCCGTTATGAGTTCAGATGAGTATTATATCCCTTGTGAAAGTCTATTCTAAAATTTAATGCAAATTACACATCAAGATAACTCAATTCAATAAGGGAATAAAGAAAAAAAAGTTTGGAATATAAAATTGTGGAAAAAAACTGGCCTATCGTATATTTGCACTGTTTTATAGGTGTATGCATTATTTTTTTCCGGGACTGTACATGTACTCACAAATATTAGCCTCAGTGTGTAAAATGGATTAAATATATAAGCAAAAACTCACTTTGACTTTTTTTTTAATTTTGAGGGAGGGTTTTATTTTAACATTTAATTTTCATTTTAAAGGGGAGGGGGGGAGAATTTATGATACATATTTTTGCACAAGTTAAAATGCGGGTAAACTTGTATTGACCAAGTGACTTTGATTACTATATAATATTATCATGATTTTGAAATATTTGTAATAATTGTATCATAATAACAGAACATCTATGACCATGTCATTGATGTAGGTACATTAAGGATAGAAAAGGGTTTCTGCTGACATCACATCATTTTTGCTTGACGAAATATATCAGCTACAGCACCTTATTACAGGCATTTGCAGAAAACTAAAATAATCTGAAAGACTGCTATATAGTCATAGAATTTATGTGAAGACATCTCGGTCTGGTAGTAAACCTCATTGTGCAGCATCATGATTTTTCAATTATAATCCCTATGCTGTCTGTAAAGGACTAAATGACTGTTTGTCCTAGGACAAAAATTCTATATGGCAGTCCTGTAATATTTATTATGAAACAAATGGAAGAGTTACAGAGCTAATCCAATTTTTTATTGCAAATGTTCATAGATAACATCTACAAAAGCAATACCTGTGTAGAAGCAGATGTAGACTGTTTAGTACCAGCTCAAAAATGTATGGACTTCTATCTAACACCAGTTAGAGGTTGCCAGGGCGTCCAAGAATGTGCCTCCCATCAGTGCTAGGGAGAGACTTAAATAATTTGGGAGTATCCCTTCACTCTATTAATGACTTCAACAATATCAGAACTTTTGCCAATGACAGACTATAATGGTGCACTTTTTGTCACTAAAAGATATTTAATTAGAGGTGCATAAGCTGAATATGCTAGATTATCATTATTATTATCTATATCTTCAGGCAAACTGAGAGTTGCAAACAACAAGCAAAAACTTGTACTAAACTTGTACTGTCCTGACATGGGTTACCCTTTCCTACCCTTAGCTCAAGGCCTTGGGATGACTTTATTTTGTGTAAAGGTATGTTTCAAACAAAGAGAAAAGGGTCATGACCTTTTTTTTGTTCCACCCTACCCAGGCCTCCCGACCCCCTACAGCTGAATATCTAAATATAGGTTTTATTGAAATCCTTTGATAAGACTAAATGTCTGAATTTGGAGAAATTAAAGAAAACTTTTAGAGTCTTGGGTATTGCTTTAATTGATTCAACCCTTGATATGCTATGCCCACTATGAATAGGCAACTGGATCTTATTCAACATTATAACATTTTAATAGTAGAGGTGTGGCAGATTGAACAGGGGTGAGGGACAGGTAATAATGCGCAGAAGAGCAAATTACAAATTGTACCCCCTTTAGCAAAAAGAAATGGTGATTTCAAAAGATCCAATTAGTTTCTGACAAGTGGTGATAAACTTCATGAAGATATCATATGAGCTGAGCACCATATTACAACAAAACGAATGGCCGTGGTTAGACACACTTTTGGAATTGATTTGAAAACTTTCTGTAGACTTTACATCCAGGTTGTGAAAATAGTTTTTGAATCAATTCAAAAGTGTGTCTAAGCATGGCCATTGTTGGTAGGAATTTCGATTTAGATTCATGATTAAAAGGATGAAATGAAGATAAACTTATACATCTGATTTAAAATTGATGTAGCACCAATATTTTATTTAATATTTGTATATATTCGACAAAAGGTTTTGTCACAATGACGAGATGTTTTGTCAAAAAATGGTTTGAAAATATAAAAAAACATGAACATTACAATTTTCTAATTTTTCTTTTTTTGTTGTTATCAAACATTATGTAAAAAAGAGGCATTGATAAGCCTTAAGGTGATGTCTTTTAGAAAATAATCTTTGCATAAATGTTGAAAAAATTGCAGAAAGTACATTTACTAAGTTATCCTGCATGCAATGAGCTGTGGCACTATGATTTTTGTTCAAAACTACATTGTATCGTATAAACATAAGATTTTTTTTATAGAATACTGTTTTGCTTTAAATTGAATTTGATTGAAAACAAAAAACAAAAACAAAAAAAATGTAAGTATAAATGAAATGGATGACTGGTATTGTGTACATGATGAAATATACACTGTCTGAAAACAATATAAAATCAAACGAGTATATTGAAAGATAATGACAAAACAAATGGACAGAATAAACTTGGCTAAACCATATACAAATCCATTGCCGCAGGGTGGGAATTACTTTTTTTTTCTCACTGGACAGACGGACCAGTAGGTCAAAATCTCTATTGGAAATTCCAATATTCTACTGGACCGTTCACAAAAATGACCAGAATTCACTGGACTCGGACCAGTGGACCAGTAATAATTTGCACCTGTTTGCAATGTGGGAAATAAACTCTAAATTTACGAATATAGATGGATCCTATTTTTGCCTTGTGGGTGAGTTTTTCTTGTGGAACAAGATGGAACAAGATATGTGTATGCAATTAAGAAAGGGGGTTGATGGTGTTGTAGCTAATCGAAAGAATAGTATTTGGACTTTTGTAGCATTTGTTTAGTTACCAATGGTACTTTGGAACGAAAAAACAGTACTTTGGGACAAAACACACTCTAAGCCCACCTCGCCTCTGATTGGGCCAGGATGTCTGTAATTCATTTCTGTAAAGTTGTATTTTCTCTGGTTTTTGATTTTCTAGAAAATAAACAATTAATGTAAAAGTTACTATTTAAAAAAGTATCAAAAATATATGGAAAAAAGGATGTATCCGTTTCATAAAAAACTCAAGGCCATGAAGGAAAAGTAATGTAGATAGCACACTAGTCTTTTTGAAACATGTTCATTTGAGGATTAGGATTAAATACTCCTGTTGAAAGCTAAAATAGGATTAAATACTCCTGTTTAAAGCTAAAATAGGATTAAATACTCCTGTTTAAAGCTAAAATAGGATTGGATACTCCTATTTTAGTTTTAAACAAGAGTATTTAATCCTAATTCTCAAATGAACATGTTTCAAAAAGACTAGTGTGCTATGTACATTAGATAATAACAACATTCCATAACTTGCATCACTTTATAATTAATTATCTTACAAAACTGACATTATTTTCCTACATTTTATGAAAGGGTGTTTACTCACCAAAATAATCAATATGAGGTCCCTTAAATAAGGAATTTATCAGATTTCCTCCATTCATGGTATTTTGTTTTGTCAACTTACTAAGGATATTTTATTTACTAATTGGTG
Organism: Pharyngocirrus eroticus; assembly: GCA_033118115.1. Lineage (NCBI taxonomy): Eukaryota > Metazoa > Annelida > Polychaeta > Saccocirridae > Pharyngocirrus > Pharyngocirrus eroticus. The sequence continues at coordinate 7,447 of JAVSBT010061001.1, forward strand.
CTAATTGGGACAATGCTATCAACCGTCACATCATTTGTTTGATATCCTGCTATATAAGGGATGATGGAACACCATTCCCTTAAATCCAAGGGAAAACTGGACCAAACAAGGCATTTCACAAGGTAAGGGAATTATTGTACATGTAATAGGATTCAAAACATTACAAACGTGTTTATTTACTACTAAAGGTGTCTTAAATAATGTTTTTTAAGAAATTATTTTCGTAAAAGGAAAGAAAGCTCATTTCTGCTATTAATGGAATATAATTTTGATACATGTATATTGAAATAATATTTTTTTCTGTAGAAATATGAAAAATTATAATTTCAGAAATCTCTATCTGAATTTAACATGGGACATCTTACTTTCAAATGCTTTATTGTTGCAGTGTGATAATGATTCTTAAAAAACATTGTTTGATATCCCTTTCGTAGTAAATAACCATGTTTGTAAATATTTTATATTTAGTATACTTCAATGCATTTAAATATGGTTATATTTTAACACACTTTTTTATATTGATACAGACATATTTAAACAGGAAACTATCTGCAATTTATATTGATAAAAAACACAAAAACAACTTTATAAGAAATGTTTGATGTGGCTATAGCATTTGATTTTACTAGCTTTCCATGACAAAAACCTATACTTTTAATTTTTTGGAATTCAAGAAAGATTGTAACATAACATTCTTTTAAAACATGTATGTTCTGGGGTTTTTTTTCAGATTAAAAGTACAAAGCATAGACAAAGTAGTTCATGAAGATGAAGACTTTTCTAGGCTTGGCAGTCCTTCTGCTTATAGCCTATAGTGAGGCTAAATCTGCGAAGCTCATACAGGAAGAACTCAGAGAACTTGTTGAGGTAAGGAGAATTTTATAGTCATAAGCATTGAAAGATCAATTTCAAAACGGTTGGTTCTTAAAATTAAAAAGTGGCTTATTTCATACAGCACATGACAGGGCCTTTAACCTTGAAAAAGGTGTTGTAACCCAGGACAGTTTTGGAACCAACATGAATTTGATAGCTCTATTTTATGTAGGAGTTCACTGTTTCAGTTTTTCTTCAGTCTTTGATATTTTCTTTGCTTCACAATGGATTATTTTGTGTTTTATAGTAGAAATATTTGAATGATTGGTTAAAAAAAAAAAGTATTTCAAATTAAACGTAACAAAATATATAATATATATTATATTATGTATATCATATTTTTAAAACGTTACAAATCTGGAAATGAAATGAATTCCAGCATTTGAAATCTAATGTTACTGCATGCTTCTATATTTAATGCAGCAAAAAGAATTCTTAATTTGTAGGTATTAGAAAAAGAATTAGAAAAACCATCAGCCAACGAGGTAGAAAAAAAGCAACTACTTGATCCACAAGAACATCTGGCTATGACTGAGGAACAAAAAACCCTTATCGTTGATATGCACAATAATCTGAGGGCAGCCGTTGATCCTCCAGCCTCTGATATGGAAGAAATGGTATGTCATCTGTTATGTCATTATTGGGATTGATATTGTATCCTACCCCAGGTACATTCCGTAATTACCCTATTTCTAAAAGATTATGAAACCCTAAAACTACAAGACCATATTGTTACAAGCAAAAAAAGAGTAGTTCTCCTTTAAAAGAAACCCCTGAAGTTGTTTTTGTGCTTTTATAGCATGCAAATTGAGACCTTGGGTTTTAAATATTTTGCTCTATATTCAAGGCCTGGGATGATGATGTTGCTGCATATGCTGTAGAGTGGGCTGGCTGTGGACCAAACTACTATGAACACAGGAATGGGGAATATAAGGTAGAAATGTGGGGTGAGAATTTGGCCATCAGTGGTTCCTCCTTGGCTTTTTCAGATAGATCTTTGAAAACAACTCTCATTGAGGTAAGATTTAAATGAAATAGAAAAACAGAAACTTAGTTGTCTCAATTTTCTATAAATCTTAAGAATGAAACTCATTCAATTAATCATTATTTTTTGTAAAATGCTCTTATTAGTTAGCATCAATGTAAAAGTTTCAGCAAATATATTTGGATCACAGTTACCCTTCTGGCTGTAGCTGTAAACTTTGAGAATATTATAGTGATGATGATTTTACCAGCAAGGAGGAGGAGGAATATGGTGAAAGGTCTTGTTATTAGTTTTAAGTTGATTAAATGATTATGATTGTCCTAACTCTTTTGCATCTTGTTTCCAGCAAGGTGTACAAGCCTGGTGGGATGAAGTTCAAGATTACAATTACGCTGACAACACGTGTAGTCCAGGAAAAATCTGTGGCCATTACACCCAGGTAACTTCTAACCCAATATTTCTTGTACCGAACGCAATTGTGAAATGAAAGCAAATAAAATAGTTCCAACAAAGCCCCTATCTGATAATGTATTCTATAGTAAGATGCCATGTTGACTTTTACATTTTCTTAATGGAATTACAGCTTACTGAAAGCTTGAACATTTTTTCTTTGATGATGTTTTATAATGTGCAATATTATTAATCATTTGAATACAACATTGATCTAATAATCATTTTTGAAATGGTTTTTCACTCCTCCTTTGTTTTAGATGGCCTGGGCTTCTTCTGTCAAGATTGGTTGTGGGTATGCATTGCACTGTCCAGAACCAAGAGGGTGGGATGCAGCTTTTGCAAACAATTTCTATCTTGTGTGTAACTACTCACCTGCGTAAGTTCAAAATATTCTTACCAGATTTTGGTTTTCACATTCCTAAGATGAATCTTATTCAATGCAATTTTTATTGGAAATATTTTATTAAACTTTATACTATATTGTTGTTACTCAGTTCGTAAAACTATTAGTCATGTAAAGTTTGTTTTCCCACACAGACAAAAAAGCTTATTCATCATTGTATCAAAACTGGATAATTATGTAAATAATACAGCCAGTGAATTATTCAAGGACGTAGGTTCGAATCCCACATAAGGCCTACAGATTTTTTCTGTCGACTATTGCAATAAAGGTTTAATACCCTGATGATAATGTGTTATATCAGAGATTTATTGTTGTGTCCTTTAACCAAACCTCCCTCCTTTTCATTGAACAAATCCTCTATAGGTCTAAAGACAATTTTAAACTTTTTTTACAAATTCTTTAGAGGAAATTGGCAAGGTAATGATGGGAAAGTGAAGAGACCTTATGCAGAAGGTGAGCCTGCACCATCAACAGATGAAACCACTGGAGTTGAAGACGATGGAGATCATGTTGTAAAAGTTGATGGAGCCACTGTAGATATGACTACTGTAGGAACAGATATTGGAGGCATTGGAATAACAAGTAAATAAAATTATTTATTTTTGAGAAGTATTATACAAAAATGATGTGTTAGTATAACAATATGATTGAATTTAAAGCCATTGCAAATTGATTAGTTGATTGATGGGTTTTTGGCATAAAAAATTGCCCTGGCCAACTGAATTTTTTATATTTTATATTATGTCAATTAGACTACACCAAAACAATGGAAAGAAGTGAAGCGAAGTGTTCCAATTGGCATTGAATAGCAGGAATACTTTGCATTGTACAAAAGATAGTTATAGATCTCTATTTTTAACTTAAAATGTATGTTTACAAACCTATAAAGATTTTGATTGATTGTGTTGTCTAAATTTGACAAAAAAAGCAAAATGTACAAAATAAATTCTCAATCGACAAAGATAATGGCTCAGCCACATTTATCCACCAACTAATTGATTTGGAATGGCCTAAGTTGTAAATTTACTTTTATTTTAATTTAGACAGGGTTGACATTTTTGTTGCAAGCTGGTCTCCCTTAGGGCCCTATATACAATACCATATTCAATGTCTGTAAAACATATGAATTATGATACAATTGACAATGTAATAATTTGAAGGTATTGTCATGGAAATGTCTTAATTGTGATGTGATCATCGTTTAACCCTTTGATATGATCATCTTTTACCTTGCCATATGATAATCTTAAAAAACTTAAAAATAAGAAACTCTCTATTTTTAGTCAGCACCTATGGTGGCACTGGCTCGGGTAAGGACTGCATTTTTCCATTCGTGTTTGCTGGTGTATCTCACGATTCCTGTATTGATACCAACATGGGAACTCCCTGGTGTTTGGTTGGCAAGGATTCATGGGGATACTGTTATACTGAAGGTAAGCCATAATCTTCTTTGTGAGTGAATATAAAGAATGTCACTAGATGTAATAATAAGATTCACAGTTAGCCCTACCCAACTCTTGGTGTAAAAATGAAAATTGCTGTACGTTAGGTCTTTCCCATAATTTCTCCCAAGGTTTTTGGTCTTTTGTAGTTTACTGTTCTTCTTTGTAATAAAGATTGCATGAAATGTTTTGGGTGGTTTAAACTGCTAGTCAGATCTATCTGTTGAGATTGATCCACTTTAATTAATTAACATTACAAAAAAATGAGACTACCTCTGAATTAAATCATTCTGAGACCAGTCTGACACAGACTGTTTCAGACTGTTAAAATAGTTCAAACATGTAAAACAACAGTCTGTTTCATTTTGCTTTTTTTACATGTAAATCAATTGTCTGTAACAATCTCAGTACAGATTGGTCTCATTATTAATTCTATATTTATAGCTTGCAAGCTATATCTGAACTAGATAATGTCAATTTCATGTTTTTCTGAAAATATCTTTCATTCTTATATCATAAGTTCAAGGGCTAGCTTTTTGATACAAATTCATTTAAAAACGATTGTATTTATTTCTGCCTCACAGAGCAATCAAAGGCTGAGAGATGTGTTGATGATCCTGTAAATGGACCCGGAATTATGGAATGGTGGTTTGGCTTTGTCTGTCCAACTCCAGATCATTGGTTGTACTGGGCTACTACCTACACACAGGCTTCATGTGGGATCTGTGACTGTCTGACCCCTTGTATCCATGGTGTCAGGGACGGCAGCTGTGGGTGTCAATGTGAAGGGGGATACATTGGTGGTGGTTGTTCAGGTAGAAATCTATTACTCTAAGCCTTTAATATCCATATTGCTTTTTTGCTGTTTTGCAATTATAATATTTACATCTTCAAACAGACAAGGAACTATTTTTTGTCATAATTATCATCCATAATTATCATCATTAATCCAAGCGTACGAACCATACGCTGGGGGGGAGGAGGTTCGAGGCCAGAGTACACTTTTTGAAAATGTTGGAAAAAATTTTTTTTTTTTATTTTTTAAAAATAATAATAGTTTATTTCTTTTGCAACTACATAGTTGGATTACAGTAAAACAATATCAGATACAATAAATTTATATTCCATTATATTCGATACAATTGGCAGTATTTCAAAACCAACATTTGATGTACACTTTAGGGGGGGGAGGGGGGGGTCAGAAAAAAGTGTACGGTTTGTACACTTGAGTTAATGATGACAATTATGGATGGCCCCTTACTTATGTTAGTGATATCTTTGCCAAAAGGACTTGATAGCTTAAAAGCTTGTATAATGCTATATCAAAATTATTTTAATTTTTCATATTTTCAGTGTGTGGTTTGTCTGATAAGGAGTGCAGGAATGGAGGGACTTTCAATGCAGGTGACTGCTCATGTACTTGTGCTCCTGGTTATGGTGGTCCAGATTGCACAGTAGTAGACAATAAAGAGGTGTGGTACCTGTCAGGATACACTTTTCCTTGTACCTCAGATTTTGCCCAAGGGTACTGTGGGTGCTATTATTTGGGACCAGAAATAAAAGTGAATTGTCCATTGTCATGTGGCGTTTCAACTTCAATTGATGTTCTTAAAATGGAGCATTTTGCAGAAGCAGGTAAATTTCATAAACATTTTGTAGAAATTAATGTAATTGATAGGTTTCTTCAGTGTGAGAATTACTCGGTTGATAGAATTATATAATGAAGTGAGATTGGGGATAGGAGGTTAACATTCTGGTAATTTCTTTCATGAATAGTATGAAATATTATTGTTTATTTACTGAGGGGAATACATATATATTGATGTACCTTACTTAAGGCGATTCCCTTTGAAAGCTTGGGTGCTAGAGGCTTTTTTTTCAGTGTCTTGTCCAAAAAGTTGCTAGGAAGGCCCCTAGTTTTAAAATAAAATCAGTCTAAGGCCCAAGACCTATATTTTTCTGGATAGATCTTCTTGAAAACGATATCATGGCAAGTAGTCATGTGCCATGTGGTTAGATATAGGTCTTGTACCCCAAAGTGAAAAATTAATTTAAACCCTGCAAAATCAATTCATGATCTACAAAATCAATTTAAAAAGCTGTAGCTCTTTATAATTGACAAAACTATAAACCAATTCATTTATAGGGACAACTATTTTTTTCCCAAATCTTGCATATTGTAATTTAAGTTTGATGATATCAACTTTTTTACAATTCATGGTGCATAATTTTTCATGTTTAATGTTTTGCAGTTTTTTACATCTATTATGTAATTCGCTTATTTTGATCCTATTTTGCCTATTTTTTTAGCTGGCTGTTACACAGGTTTTGAGTCAACAGTAGAAACCAAAGCAAGTGGTGGTACTGGCAAAGAAGGATACAAAACTGCAGAGAACTGTCAAACAAGATGTGAATTGGAAAAGGACTGCCGTGCTGTTGATTTTTATGAAAACATTAATGATGGACCTACCAGTGGAATGCAATGTTTCTTACACTACACAGATTATGATGAGGTATGTACGTAAACTACGCAGATTTTGATGAAGTTTCTCCCTGAAAATTTCCAGTGATTGACTGATTGAATGAGTAACACTTGGACAATAATATGCTAATTGAAATAATTTTATAGTGGTATTTAAGATTGAATGCTTCTTTTTGACAGCAAATATTGTTTGGGTTTTTAATGTCTTCATCACTTATCCAAAGTCTTAGGACCAACATTTTTGTTTATAAAGTGGCAGAGCTTGAAAAAATTATTTTGCTGATGATTTTGGAAGTAATGTATATAAAACATGACACATGAAGATTTTTTTGTATTGTTTCAGATCAATCTTTCATCCATGGCAGGTGTAAGCCACCACAAAAAGGTTCAAATTTGCGATGGTAAGAAAGAGGTTTAGTTTCTATTTTACCACCTTTAATCAATAAGGTTTTATAAAAGTTTGAATTTCTGCTTTACATTTTTCCTTCCTCTACTGTCATGATATGATCAAGCAAATGAAAAATAACCACTGACTGTCCACAATTTTTTTTTGTAGCTGGAAAAAAGAGAAGTCTTGAAATTGGTGATGGTTCTCATGGCAAGCAATTTCCAACTGGAATTGAAGACAAGAAATCCTGCGATGACAATCCATGTATGAATGGAGGGACCTGTGAAAACCACCCAGGTAGAGGTCTTGGACTCAATTGTATCTGTGCTGAAGGATATCAGGGGACATTTTGTGGAGTTACAGCTGGAATGCCCAGTAAGTTAGATAGGTTTAATGGTCAAAATATTTTAAACCACTTATTAGACAAGTACATATTGCTGATCTCCACATTTTTTTGGGGTTAACAGAGTTCTGATATCTTAAAAATGGATGATAGAACAATGTTGAAAATAAAATTGCTGTATTCCTAAGTCATGTTTTCCAACTTTCAATTTAACAATCTCAGCCATTGCAACTGCTCGAGATGAGCATATAGTATTTGATATTTTGTAAATTTGTGTAAAACTCTTGTGAAAATTTACTTTTGTGTTTTGTTTAGTTGTTGAAGGCCTTTCTGTGAGTGTTGAGAGTGATACCAGTGTAACTGTGAGTTTTGATGCTGTATCAGATGACGTCACATATGTTATCAAATATATGTCAAAAGAAATTGAAGAAGGAAAGGTAAATCAATACAACCTGCAGCTAGGTTAAACTGAAATAAAGTACTGTTAAACCATATGATAAATGATTTCCTGTGATGATATGAACCCAGTGTTTTAAAATTTGATGTAAATTGATTGATTTTTGTGAAAAATTATAAACTGCATATTTTTTTCAGTTTCTTATTGTTACTGTTTATAAGGAAAATTTGCTTTCAATTCAATTATTTTTGTTTTAAATTATACATACATACATTATATACACCCTCCTTTACATACACCCTCACTAGTTTATTTGGGGGTGTCATTTGGGTATCTCCTATGTTCAATTTAGATTCCACCAAAGACCAACATCATAAGAAACATGTTACACTAGGGAGTTTCTGTTTTTTTACAGGTATCCTTTGACAAGAAACTTCAAACTACTGAATCATCTCTTGTTCTTGAGAATTTGAATCCTGGTGCAACCTATGAAGTCACAGTTGGAGTTGAAATTGGTCCTGATAGAGGGCAGTACTGTAGAAGGGTCAGGTTTACAACAACAGGAGGACTGGTTGTCACCCCACAGAATGAAATAGAAGCATCACTTGATGAGATATTGAGAAGGATTCCTATGTCTTCAAAGAAATAGTTTGTGTATTTTTGAAAATATCAGACAGCCATTTAAAAAAATCTGAATGAAAAAAGGGAGACTTAAAAAAGAAAAATCTGTTGATGTGTTGTCAATATTGTTGATGTAGTCATATCATGATCATGAGCAGTATTTCAACTCCAGAACACATGTACATTTATACTTTAATACAGGCAAAATTGTGTGCATTCTTACTGCATCATTTCACTCAAAGTTTTGTTTTCAATATCAACATCACTATCATGACACGATAAAGGGTAGAACTCATTTTAGATAATGGTTATGGGATAAGCCCTAAGACAATTTTACTTTTCTTCTTTCATTGCATTTTATCTGTTTCATCACTTACTCTCCTAATAAAACTTTTTATTGCATTTCTACTCAAATTGTTGTAGATATTTTATTTCATACAAATGCTGACCTGCACAGACTTAAAATTCTTTGCAAATAGCACTATTTTAGATCCTATGAGTATAACTAGGACTTTCCAAAAACACCTTAAATCCCATCTATAGGATAGGAGAAACAATTAAGAGTAAAGTTTGGATTTTTTTACTGAAAATATGGACTTTGGGATCAAGCAATAAAAAGTGACATTAATTTTATTGTTTTTGAGAAAACCATATAATTTGCATTGAAAATATACATGTTTAGCCTGACGTGACGTGGACAAAATCGACATCAAACTTTTGTTTTTTAATATTGTTTCAACTCTAGTACATTGTAATGGAAAAACGAATGAACATCTGTAAGTCTTTTCTAGTGACAGATTCCTATCCACTAATTTTATAGAAAAAGTAACTATTTTATCTTTCTTGTTTATTGAACAATAACTATGAAAAAATATTATTTACCACTTTCAGTCAATTAGTGATATTAATTTTGCCTAAAATTGCCATAAGCAGGTAACCCAGTTAACTTGTTTCTTGAGGTATTTATTAGGGGAACACGAACATAATTTTTTCAATGTAATATAATATAATATACTGCATGTTCGCGAAGAGTGCAGACATATACATAGTATATTTACTGTAATTTCGCTTATGCCTTTCATGGACAGTTAT
>JAVSBT010061112.1:0-34694 GCA_033118115.1 Pharyngocirrus eroticus
ATAAAATTCAAATAAATTTGAGTTACATAACACTGTGGCTTAAGGTGTCCTAAAACCAAAAATATATACTTTTATATCATTATCTTTTATAGAAAATAATTTTTTGGGACATATGTTAGTGCATAACACAAAAAGCAATTAGACCCTCACGATGCCTTAAGATATTTAATGCAATCTTTACGTGATGTTCTATTGGTATTTCTACATATACATGTACACGAGAAAAAAGTGCAGGATTGATAAGAATATAATTAAAACTTTTCTAATGATCCTACAATCATATTTTTGCTATCCAATATTTGAGGCTTCTTCAAAATTAAAAGAAATCAACAACACTGTTATTTTTTACTTTTTATGAAGTCAAGTAAAGATAAAGATAAAGCTTTCACACGCCTCCCACAAACTGACAGCAGTCCTGTATGTTGGCTTGGCAGTCAGTTTTTGTCCTATTGTTTTACTTGTGATGTATGATTATTGGAACAGGGAATGACCTAAGTGGTTCACTCACCATTTGTCCATTCATCAAACATGATTTTGCTTCCTGAGTATTTTCCAGAATTGACTAAAATGATGGACTACTCAGAAAATAAGGGTTTTATTTTGATACTGCCCCAAAAGGCCCTCCATATAAATAACAGATACTCATAGATGAGAGGGATCCAAAACTGTGGACCTAACTTTGGCAGCAAACACCCTTGTGAACTATAAAACAATCCATCATTTCATTGCCTATATTTTTTCATGACAATCAACACGGGCCAGTAAAAATTTGGCAGCAAACACAGTAAGTAACTTCTCAGTATTAACGTACAGCTCTTTTTTTCTCTTATGATGGCATGGCAACCACATATTCTTTTAAATGATAATTTGAATATCCATAATCATGGAAGGATTAAGACACTTAAAGGTCAAGGTAAAAGGCGGCCATATTTCTATGATATCATGACAGGAACACTGACATTTGACACCACAAGGAAATAAAAATGATGACTATCAGAATGAGATAATCCCTATTGGATGGCAAATGAGCCTCATCCAAGTAAAACAGATAAACCTTCCTTGATCTGATGAGTCGCACCAATCCTTCTCCAGGGAACAGAATGCCCACATTGAACCAGTGAGAGTACTGGTTTTCATGTCAACAAAGCCATCATCAAATACTACTTTTAATTCAAGACAAATTTTGGCAATGTAATGGCTTCAGTATTCATTTTATTCATATTCAGAGGAATGTCCTTCTACAATGTGAGAGGCCAGTTATCCTCTGACCAATCCCTAGACGGTGTTTTGATGCAAATTTAGAATGAAGTTTAAAAAAATTGGAAAGATTTTGTCCTACTCCTTCTTTTGGTCATTCCAATTAACTGTAGACCATTTCAATACTATCTTTTCTCATCAACGCAAACTTAAAAACACCTACTGGTAGCTGGGGATTGGAGTTGATTTCCTTTTTTCAGGATGAGAGCAGGTCCTACATGTTTAAAAACATTGAGAGATCACTAAGTCTTCAAATGCTAAGGACCGCCCATCCCAAAGTTGAAATAATGTGTGGAATTGAATAAAGGGTTTAACCTCTCTGTCCTCGATCATGTATCTCAAATCTATGGGTGATCAGATCAGATAGGTTTACAATCTTACTTTGACCTCAAAGAGAAACATCTATAAGTAGCCAAATGGTTAGAATTTTCTTGGGGGATATTGTTAAAATTCTTCTCATGCAAACAATATGACAAAGGCCATGAATGTGTCCATAAAGAGGTATTGAAAGCATGACATTTGTGTCAGTATTGGTCATCAAAGTCAACAAGAATTCTTTGTAGTACACCTTGTTTGATAAGAATGACATGATTCAATTACAAGAAAGTCTTTTCTGAGACAACTGTAGAAATCACTCAGAGTCCGTTGACTTGAGAACGCTAAAAGCAAAAAGTGACAACAGTACTTCCTTTCTATAGCTGTGTTTTTAACAAGCTCAGATGAAAATAGTAAAAGCTTTCTGCTACTTCAAAAATAGAACTAGAACAAATATCAATTAGGACAAAGTGAAGCTTGCATATTGTTCAATATCAGTTTAGAAAGCTTTTCCTGTAAATTGGGTTTCCGCTTTAAGTGAAAGCTATTAATAAAACTATAAAGATTAAGACAAATGGTACTGCACAAGACTAGAAAACCAAGTCAGATTTTCAAAGGTGTTTTAATGTAAAACTTTGAAGTCTTCAACAACAACTGAAACCCAGTTTACAATGGTCGATTTCTCTAGGAAAGACTTTGATTTTTCTTCAAGCCAGAGTCATAATCCTTTTTACAACTAGATGTCAAATTAATAATCTTTTGAAAGACTTGAAGTGACTTGAAGTCAATGTGTTTATACAGACTTGTTGCAAAAGTTTAAAGCTGATGTACACTTGGCAATGCTAATATGTCGAATTAATCTCTCTAGCTAAAAAAGATTTGTCAATAGACTTCAACTAGACAGTCTTTAAAACAGCAACTGTGTTTGGACTTCTGGAATGCTTCAAAGATTGGCAACTAAAAAGTCACTTTCAAGTGACTCAATGTAAACAGGCCGTAAGTCTGATTATTAACATCTTGCATGAAAAAGATACATTTCAATCTGGAAAATTGATAGATGATCTTCTTCCAAAACACATATAAAATTTTATTATTTCTTTTTTTTTTAATGAAACTTACCATTTGTCTACGTCCAGCTCTATCTGTTAGTTCAACAACACTTTGTCCAAAGTTTTTAAAAGTTGACATAAGTTCTGATTGACTGCTTGCATTTCTTATTCTGTCTAAGTCATCTTCAACCTACATCAAACCAGAAATAAAGTGAATAATTCACTACAAAATATAGCATGGAAAATTTCAAACTTTTAAAGAGAATTTTATGCATTTAAATCACCCAAAACAATTGGTTTAACATACTAAATATGCTTTATATAATTACAGTCAGTCTAAAAAAATGCTTTTCAGTACAAAATATTTAGTTATCAGAGTTTGCTGGTTATGCTTTTGTACACCTCTAATGTTTCAAGCTTGCATAAGCATATTGTGAGGGCCAAAAATAAAGAAGGCAAAATACCATTTTAGTCAAATGTGTTTATCATTATTGATAATAAACCTTTTGTTATCACATTTTTTACCTTTCAAAGAAGAAAGAAAATTAAAAGCTTTATGTTATTATTAAACAATAACATCTTATCTTAGACTTACATGTCTTAGGGTCTGCAACAAGAGATGGACATCCACCATGTCAGCAAGGATCAACAGTCTTGTCACATGAGATAGCAAAGCACGTGCAGCACGCACCATATCAGACCTTTTGATGGAAGAACATGGCGCATCTGCAAACTCGGACGATGCTTTCCACATCTGATCACCTGTAAAGGAAAAAATATATATGAGTTTATAGAGTATCTGAAGCAGTAATTAAAATATTCTCAATAACATGCCAGTATAATTTGGATAATTAAGGCAAAGGGCAGCTTACTGATCAATTAACGTACAAAATGTTGCTAAAAAGTGGAGTATTTTACTGAAGGTTTGCACCATTCCTCACCATTTAACAAGACATTTGATGGCCCTCGGCCTGTTAGGAAATAAATTCTTCCAACAAGTCATTTTTTCTCTTTATTTATTCATTGATGCAACATGTTGCTGCAGCCTCAATCATTTTCCTCTTTTTTTCATATTTTTAGAAGCAAGACACACAGCTTCGATGAGTGCAGAGATTGAATTCATGATAGGAAATTGCCAAACAAATTGAAAGTTTATACTTTTTCCCATAAAGATAATAACCATAGTCAGACTAATCCCCTGGGAAGCCTTCAACTTTCCACAAAAACTAAGAATGACCATAAGTCTATCAAGTCTGGGAATGTGGCTTCCAAAATTGGTTTACTCTTCTAGAATCAGGATTAATTTTCATGAATTTATATCGCTCTGATCAGAGGGGGAGCAGAGAATCTACGACACAGGGGCACAATAAACCTTTGCCTCTTTCAACAAGGCAATTCTTTTGTCAGACAGGGGGATCATGATATAGGACTACTAAAAGACTGCCTGTAGCTACTGCAGGTAAATAAGATCTTTCAGGTACAAACTAATAATAGACACAACATGTGAATAGTATCTACTTCAATGCACCTTGGGCAAGCTGATCTACAACAATGAATGTGATTTTGAATTTTTATATCTTCAGGGTCCGATAGAATGTTTATACAACTGCAAAAATATTGATGATGCTAAAAGATACATTGGTCTGTCAATCTAGCAACTCAATCTAACTACATGTATTGTACAGGGTTTCATGGAATTCAACATTTATATTTGATGTAAATAATTAAATAATCAACGTTTGTTGCTGTGGCATATGGAATAGTAGTTAATACCTTTTATAACCTCTCTTAAGAGGGCTTTCCAGTATTCCATAGTGATTATATCTATTGGCAAATTGACAGTGCTCATTGAAAGCTTTTTAAAGCAGCACTTATCAAAGATCAATTGTGGGATAATGTTATGAATATTTCATTACTTTTCTTGACATTTTAATCTAAAAGACAACCCATCAGAGATGAGACCTTAAGTACAGAAATTCATCTTGTAAAAGGTTCATGCTCTTAACTTGAGTATTCCAGAAAACAAAACCTAGCACCTAGAAACTGATCAAGCCAACAGATGATGCACTGAAAGTCAACACCACTAACAAAAGAACTTACTCAATAATCATTAAAAAATAAGAACCTATAATAACCTATGAATCTATATTTGAATACATGTGTACTCCGAATATCATAAATGGTAAAACTGTATAGAAATTATATTCTATAGAAATTCAACAAAAACAGTACAAATGTTTTTAAACTTCTTTTCATTGTATTCTTTTGATACAAAAAAGACAGAGAATTTGAACAGTATTGGAAACAATGATTACCCATGATGTTTTTGAAAAACTTAAATATGTGACTTCAAGCATCTTGAACAGTTTCAAATGTGGTTTCTTTCTCTAGAGATTATGATTAAAATAATAAAAATTTGAAATTTAAGAATAACAAAATGCTTTGTGTACGTATAAATATAAGAAATTGAAAATCCAATGGTTCTCATCTAAATTATATATTCTTAATTTAGTATCACTTTTATAAAATCTTTCTTTAGCCTTGACTTTAGTCTAAAGAGTAAAAAAAGAAAAGAAAAATGAAACTAAAGCAAAAGACTCTAGCATGAAATTCTGACAAATGTGTTTCACCATTTGGTCCCAAATGATACAGAAAACATTCAGAAATTGTCTATGCGTTAAATTCAATTCCTACAAGTATTGACATCCGCAATAAGATATAGATTAAAACTCACAGACTGTACTCACAATGCAACCATGGTCGGCAGATATGCAGCCAAGCCTGAATACAAATGGCTTAAGACAAGTACCATTAACCACCCTTGGGGTGTAGCCAATAAGCAGTGCCGATACAAAAAGGACCAAAGGATTCTCAGGCCATTACTTTACCAGTATTTTAGAAAATTGCTCTGAGAGTTGAAATTCTATAAACAAGATTGTGCAGATCTATTTTTTGAGACATCTTGTCTAAGACCTGCCTTGAAATATAACTTATCATCCAGGGATTGCGGCCAAAAGCGCATGTTAGTCAGCACTTTGCAACGGCTCTAGTGGCAATAGTCACACCAGAATAATGGGGGGTTATAGCAGGCATATTGCTGTCAACTAAGGGGAAATCCCACTCCGGTAACAAGCAGTTTTATTTCTAGCATATCCATGAAAAAAACAAGTCAAGTCAGTTCTAAATGTACGCTTTCAAATCAAAGCCCATTATTCTCTTTCATTTGTAATATAATCTTAAAAAATCCCATCTTCCAATCTGTCTGAAAATCTACAATGGGGCTCTTTTATGTAGCCTATTAGTATCTGGTAGAAAAAAGGGACCTTTAGAGTTTAGTCAGTTTACAGTGACAAAATGAGAGATGGAACCCCAAATTTTGATTCTCCCAATAATCAGCCGAAGATAGTTCCAAGGGTAGATCTTTTAACTCTTCTATCATGTTAAAAACTTTTAAAAAATTACTACAAAAGGCTATTACTTTCTAAAATCAATATTTCCATGTTCTTTGATTAGCATCTTCAATCTGAAGAGGTCATCTAAGTGCAAGCACTTCTCATTGTCTCTAAATTAGCCTAATTCATTACCAGGAATCATTCCTTTTCCCAAAGGGGAGCCATTAACATCTAAGTGATCTAGTGCTTTTCAAAATCCCTTGTGATTGATGCTGATCCCATCAGTAATCTGGGTATATTTGTGTTTTGCTTACAGTAAATATCATAAAAGCAAGCCCACACAGGCGGTATGTATGATGTATAGATTTCTAGTACACTCTACCCGAATAAAGATATGTTTTCAATTTTTTGTTTCTATTATGGTCAAAAACCTGCCCAGAGAGAGATATCATACAGTAAGATGCTTTTCTCAAGGGTTAAAACTTTGAAAAGTTAAGAATAGCTCCTTCGCATTCAACTAAAAAAAATGTAACCCTCTAAATTGTTGTAGGGTCCAAGATTTCTGGAATTTATGATCATTTGCATTACATCATGACAGGGACAGACATTACTAATTAGAAATACCCGAAAAGTGTTTACAAAGCAGTTTATCAAAGCAACCAACCTGTTTTCTTGACATCATCTACAGCAGACAACATTTCAGTTCTAATTTCTGGATTTTCATTTGCAATTTCTTCACCTTTAACAATAAAATTTTGTGTCGCTTTTTGAACAGCAGCACTAAGTACATGTGCTTTCTTGGAACGACCTTTCTTCTTTTGAGTTGGTCCCTTTTGATTCACAAGAGTTGTTACCTAAAAATAATAATTCAAATCATATCATTCATTTTCATTCAGAATGTTGACCTACAAGGCCATATCATCTGTGGACACTTTAATGGGAAAAAGACAAAACAAAACATACATCTATAGGCTACACACCTTTGTGTTTTCTTTTTTACTCTTTGATACAAATACAAACAAACATTTGTACAGAACTCCCACACATGAGATGAACACACTGCCACAAAAGTGCATTATTTTAAAGTGTGAAAATTACTATCTGTGACCCCATTAACTATGAATTCTACATTATAATGACACACATTTATATTATGGGATTTGTGGTCATTCAAAAGCTTTCTTTTCTCTGTGATTTAAAACCAAAAAGCTGAGAGCAATATTTATGATTTTTGTTGCTGACAAACTTGATTGCTGGGACCTTCTTTGAACAGACAATTTTATGTATCTATGGGGGTATATCTTAAAAGTTACATCTATGGCTCAGCGATAAGCAACTCTGTATTTATTGTGATGGCATTATTACATCAAGGACAGAAGCCTTCAGTGCAGAGTGAACATTAAAATATTTTAAAAACAAGGAAAAGTCAACTGAATGTGAACCAACCTGTTGGATCTTTAAATAGAGGGACAGCAACAAATGTAAAAAATGAAGATGTGTTAGAAGTCAATCAGAGCTTAGTGAAGAGAATCATTACTTTGAAATAACTAAAAGTAACAAACTATCAAGCATACATTGAGTTGGCTCTAGTGCATATTGCCTTCCATACACAGACTAAAGGTGGCATTGATATAAAAAAATAGGAAAAATATAATAAAACACTACCTAAAGCATGCAAGAATGGAATTCTCGACAGTATACAAATCCAATGGAGTCTAGATAAGTTGAATGATCCCATTACATTAATACAACAAGTAAAAAACTACATGCATATATCTTCATTTACTGATAAAAGGAAATGGATCAAAACAGTAACTTAAAAGTCTTTGCAAAATAATATAAAACTATTTGAATTCATATGAAAAAAAGATTGTTAAATTGAGTAGTCTTGTGGATAAGAGTATGATGTATGTATATTCCTTACATGCTTAAAAACCTGAGGTAAAAACAGGGATAAACATTACACATTATTGTAATTTACTATTGTTTCATTACTTGTTAGAGTTATGCTGCTCCTATATACAAAGGCATAACAACAACAAAAAACATATGCAAAGGAATTAATTATCATTCACTTTTATGACATTGGACTTTACTACATGTCTCTTTTGAGTTGTTGTCAAGTTTTTTTTAAACTCTTCATCTTTTAGTTACTTGACAATAATACACTTAAAGTAAACAAATAAATTTGAAAGTAAAACATAAATCTAGTTACTCCATAAAATGATGCAAATGAGTATGATAAAATCAAGATACATGCAATTTGTTACAATCCACAACTGCGGGTGTGATTTGGATTTGGTCCCCAGGGTCCAGAGCCTTTATTTTTTGAAAGAATTTACTATGATTATAGATGTGAATTAATTGCAGAGTATTTTGCTGTAAATTCCTTGTTAACTGCTAGTAAAAACAGTCATCTAAAATCAATTTCTTACAGCAGAGATAAAAGTGTTCATATACATGTATATCTAAAAAGGTTTTAAGACAATTCCTGGTAGGAACATAACTTTTTCATATGATTAGTGGCTATGTCCTGGAATGTTGTAGGGACCCAAATACTTGACATATCACACCCTGATCATTCTACAGTCATTCCAAAAAAATTGACACACAACACAAATATACAGCATTCACACACTAGCAACACATAGAGGACAAGTATAAAACTGTATTTTCATATTTGATAATTTGTTAAATTAATATTCACTGATTAATATAAAATTAAATGTAATCCTCAAAAAATCATTAAGGTTAAAGAAATAATATATTCTGAATCTTATTCTCCAAAACTATCAGTTAGTATATTATATAAAAATGCATGCATATTTCTGTGCAAAAATTCAAAATATTCTAAAATTAATAAGAATGCTTGGTGTAAGAGTTTCAAAATAGGTTCTTAGCATAAGGGCAAGTTGTACTTGTTCTTAACTAAAGCTTCCTTTGAAGATTATCTAATTTCATTCTATTTTCAAACCAAATTCCTTCTCTATCCTAAATGTATTGATGTTGATGCTAAAATGAATCTAAAATCAATTTTTAATCTTGCTGATAAATTATTAGCCTTTTTTGTTTCATACATAAATATTGAGAAATGAAATGATTTACTGATCAAATTCTTCCAACTTTATTACTTAAAATATGACAAGCTCTTATCATTTTATTCTACAAAGTAAATTTTGATAAAATCTTGATAATGCAGAAAATAAAATTAATTTAATTAACCTCTCCATTATTTTTCATGATCATCCCAATAGGTTTCTTATATTGCACAATTTTTCTTCAGCTCTATTTTATAACTTACCTGAGTGACAAGTGGTTCCAGAGTCTTTTCCACAGACTTTGTTCGTATTTCCAAATTTTTTGGATCCCATCCTACATGTATGTTCCCTGCAGGGCTGTGCATACTATTCATTTTTATCTATTTTAGTCAAGGCCTTCCAAGGTTATTGGCCACAACTGAAAAAAGAAAATATTTTTTTTGTTGCAAAAACTTGTCAACTGATCAGATAAACTTTTCTAAGTTGACATTTATTTGTTATGTCTTGTATGGTTTGATAGCCACAACAAGAACAGTGTTAATGTTATACATTATAAAAAGTTTTACATTTAACTAGAGTGTCATAATTAATAAGCTTTTATGGGTATGATAATATTTAACTTCTGATTACATAATGAAGAGAAAGTTATCTCTCTTGACATTGTTTTCAAGTGGAAAGTTGTCAGGTAATATCATCCTAAAGTAAAAGTTGTCACTTGTCAGATTGATCATGATGAGAGTGTATACATACAATGTTTCTTCATTTCAACATTGTAAACTTTGAATGGTAATTTTTAGACATTTTCTTTTTCTATAAAATCATTGTGTGTAGTTGTAGTTTAGAAATGCTGATGTTCCATGGCAAGAAAATACATTTTATTGGATCAATGTCTGCAACTTGGAGATATATTAATTTAATACATGGCGTATTTTTCAGCACTTTACGGTAACTAATGCTAGGTTGAGTCACCAGAAGCTTGATTTACACCTGAACCATTTGCATGTCAATCGAAGACCAAGAAAATTAAAGGAACTTACAGAGCTGAAATGAAGACTTGTAAGAAACTCTCTGTACCTTTAGGATGATATATCTAATATAATCATGACTTTTGATTTCCAAACTTGTTTTATACCAATAAAGTTGAGTAGAACGATTTGTCATGATCAAAGTTGATAGTTCCACCAACATCGACACGAGTAATCAATCATATTTAACGTACCAAATTCAATTAGATATACCAAAATAATACATCAAAATGTTGATTACATTCGTCATATTACTTCTTGTTTGTCTTACCTTTCTGTCAATTGAATAAATCCTTGTCTGTTTATTTATCCAAATTTTAACAACTTAAACTGAACGGAAGATCCTCACGCCTTTATCAACAACTACAATACTAGGTTATTGGAAATACAGTAATGGTACGCACGCCCCCTGAAAACTAGAGTATGTGTATTCTATTTAGAAGAGCGCTGTGCATACCATTGAACAGCTGAAAGAATTGAAAGCGTCTCTTTTCATAGAGAGCTCCAAGTACTTCTAATTTTTGTCATATTTGTCACCAGATGACTCTACTGTATAACGTTTTAATGGATTTTTAAAAGAATGTAATGTAATCATGAAATGAAAATAGCCCAACAGAAAGTAAAACTATCTTCATGGAAAGTAATAGTTATCAAAAATGAATATTTTCCAACCAGGTAGTGTGGCTTGAAGCCTACATGTTTCGAGTCTCTTTGGTTTTATTTCAAAAGAGGGGGAGGGGGGTGGGGGGTAACATCCCGAGTTCACAGAAAATAAAAACCAAAATCCCCTGTTCCCAAAGAGTCAAATATTAAAATCAAAAATCCCAAAAAATTATCCAAAATCCCAAATCTTCAAGATTCAAAATACAAATTTATTCATTATTTCTCTGAATCCATTCATATTTTTTACAAACTGTGTAATCCCAACCTCAGAAAATGTACCCATAAATGTGAAATCCAAGTCCCAAGATATTACAAAATCCCATATCTCAGGAAATTCAAATGGTAAATCACATATATTTGAAATTTCAAATCCCAGAGATAAAGTTTATCCAAGTTCCTAAGTTATGTTTGTAAATCCCAAATCCCAAACAATGCAAAAGGGTCAATCCCAAATAATCCCTCATCCCACCCCACCCCCACCCCTTATCAAAAGATAACCCTGGGGATAGGAGAGTTCTTGGTAAAGAATATATTTTATGAAATTGATACACTTAATTTTATGGAAACCTATTGAATTCAGTGAAGATAAAAGACAATGAAAAGGGACATCTTTTTTTACTACAAAAGGAGTACCCTTTATTTGAATGTACAATTTACAGTTTTGTGCATTGTGTTTATTATTGCAGATATTTTGTACAATAGAAAGTCAAAATAACAGTTATAGAGAATAATTACAAAAAGTCTCAAATATCACAGACTTGGAATGTTCAAAAAACAACACATTTTTACAGTTTTTTACAAAAATGAAAGTACACTTAAAACAAACATAATTAATTAGAAACAGAAGGTGAACATGTTAATAATTATGATTTTGTAATACATTACAAAGTTATTTCATTATATAGATGGAGACCTGATGTAAAGTATGTTTGATTATTTCTTAATTTCAAAATTGGTTGAAAATATTATAATAAAATCTTCTAAACTCATAATCCAGTACACCTCTAGTAAAATGAATTCAATTTCAATCAAGGATCCTTCCGTTGAAAATGGTAATGGTCATATTTTCTCTATAGCTGAATATAGACTAATGACTTGAGGGAAGCTGAAAAATCTGGAACTGGAAAACAACTATTGGCCAAGTGTCATCATTCTAGCAAATTCTGTAAAAGAAAAATGGAAAAAAAATGTGTTTGTTGATAATGAGCATTCTTAAAGTCAAATTCACTACCAAATCTTTCACAAGGACTTTTGAAAGATATGGAACAGTTCTCGTAGATATGCTTTAGAATAAGTACATATGCATAGAAATGGGTTTACAGCTATAGCCAGTAATAGTCCCAGGATATCGTCTACTAACTGACTTATTCCTATGGGCATGTGAGGGTCCATATTCTTTATTCAAGGACTCTTTCAAATGACAATAACTCACTCTGAGAAAATACCCTATTAAAGTAGAACTGTATAGAAATTTCAATAACCCCACTTTATTTCATTGCGTACAGCTTCATCGTTGTGATTACTTTTAAAAAAAATTGATGCTACAAAGTGAAAACAGCTTGCTGCCAGACTGAAAATAGGCTGAATTATATTCAGATATATTCAATATAGATCAGCTTTAAAGAGACAATGTCGTACAGTTATTTAAATTGTTGTGAATGGTCAAATGAAATATACCATCATAATTGACTTTGCCATCATTGTCTAAATCAGCTTCTTTTATCATTTCTTCAATTTCTTCATCTGTCATTTTTTCTCCTAAATTTAGCATGACCTGAAAAAATAGATACTTTGTTCTTCATATTTCATCAAAACTAAAGGACTGGAGGTATCTTATAACTTAGAGAATTTGTTTACCTTTTTTTTTTTACATGTGTAAGTTTATTTCTCCTTTTGCAGCAACAAGGCTGAATTACAATACAAATTACATAAAAATTACAATACAAATTACATACAAAATATTTACATACAATGTCTTTTATATTTCAGATTTATGCAGAAATATAATACAACATAAAACAATAGGATAATCAATTGATTAACTAACTGACTGAATGGATGATTGCTTGGTTAGTTGGTTGATTGGTTAATTCATTCCAAGCATGAATGAACATATTGATGATTGTTAAAACACATGCAATGAATGATTAGTAGGTTAGTTGGTTACCTGGCTGAATGTTTGATTAACATAGCAAGCAGAAAATATCATCCAGCAGCCTTTTTTTCAGAAATGGTTACTAGTACAGTCCTAATGATTGAAAGCTTTATCCTATTTGTCTTGACAATCAGTGGTGATTTTGAAGCAGGCTAAACTTATTTATAAAATATTTTTTTCAATTGAGTAAATTTAAGCATTCTTCTAACCTGTCTTAATTCTTTATGGTTAAGGAATCCATCATTGTCTTTATCAAATACTTTGAAAGCTTCTCGGATTTCTTCTTCACTATCAGCCTCTTGCATTTTCTTTGCCATCATGGCTAAGAATTCGTCAAAGTCAATTTCCCCATTACCTATAGGATTCAAATGGATAGTACAAATCAACTAATAAGAATTTGCTGGGAAAAATGATTGTTATTTTATTTTAAAAAAGTATTTCTTTAATGATTTTTCAAACTCACCATCCACATCTACTTCATTGATCATGTCCTGGAGTTCGTCATCTGATGGATTTTGACCTAGTGACCTCATGACAGTACCCAATTCTTTGGTTGTAATGGTTCCGTCTCCATCCTTGTCAAATAAGGAAAAGGCTTCTTTGAATTCTATATATATATATATATATATAAATAAACAAGAATATAATAGTAAAACAGATATAGATTTGTTTTGGCCTAATGGATTGACCATTGTATATGCTGGTTCCTTGTTCAAAATCCAAGGTATTGTGTTATAATATGGTGTGTGCTTGAGCAGGGTACTCAATTAGATATTGTACCTGCTGTAGAATTGAAAAAATCTTATGGAAGGTCTTTCCATCCCTTTTTTTTTATAGAGATTACACACATATGATTATGTAAATATTTGTAATAGTTTCACAGCCTGTACATGTATGTATGAAAGAATGTGCAATGGAACGCATTGTGAAGTTTTTTAATTGTGCAATAGAATGTCACTGGAATTTTTGTTACGATATAAGGCACAGGTTTAGGTTTTAGTATTCTAATACAAGTCAAATCCTTGCAGTGGAAATTTAATCATTGGATTAGAAAAGTAAAATGAAGTAAAAGAATTTCTTAAAAGACATAAAAGATCATTTAAAAATCCTATACGGTTGCAGCTATCTTGATTTGTAAATACATGTACCAATAATGGATGACCTCTTCCCTTAAATGCAATGATTATTCAGTTTGTCAGTGAGTCTATTATTTGATAGTTGATTTAAAGCAATTACCTTCAATTTGTTCTTCTGAAAACCCATGGACAGCCTGATATATGAAATAAAAAAACCAAATGAAACGTTTATCAAGATATGATTGAAAAGCAGTTTTCAAAGGTTTACACAAGGAATTTTGTAGTGCATAATGTTACATTTTAGAAAAAAAAAAAATGGAGATTAAATAAGTTTATTCAACAACACTTTTCAGTCAATACACTATTGAAATGTTAGAGACGGTATCAAGCAAAAGTCAAAAGTGCCATGGCACAGTAATTGACAGCTTCCGACCATTTTTGACCAGTCCTTCCATTTTCCATTCTACAATATCATACTTTTCATAATCTTTACTATCATAACCCATGTTTTTTTTATATGATGTAACATAATTATAAAGCCTGAATATAAAGTGAAAAAAGTTATTTTCATTTCCAGATTTTTTATTTTTCATCACTATGATCTTTAGAAATATCATTACCATTATCAACATGAAATAACAACTTATTGATCAAGGTGAGAAGTTATTAAAGCTGTGTTTGTTTGTGGCTATTGTTGTTGGTAATTAACATGGTGATACCCTGTTCGATCGATCTTAGGCAAGAAGAGCATCATGGTTTGTCCTTGTGCAAGACATTTCACTCTATAGTTGCCCTGATGTTCCCTACATACAGTAAAACAAGGTGTTGCATGAGACAAACATGTATACAAGGTTGTTTATCATCATTGATTTAATCATCATTTGACAATAAATATATCACAATAATTTTATAATTCTCTATAAGATCTTCTTAACACTCTGATTCAATTTCAGATTTTCTAATTATGCAATTAGTAATTAGCACTAATTGGTTTTTCAATATGGCTGAGCTCAGGATTTAGCTTTAGATCGATAAAGTATTTTGAAATATAAATCAAGAACTTTGAAAACCAATTGACTGCTATTTAGCAAGTCAACATAAGGCTTCAAACAAGGCCTTAAAGGAATTCATTCATAATTAATGTATCGTAAATCTGAATGTATTGTAACTGTATTAAATATTTATGTTGAATCAATTTGAGACATAGATGTGAGATGAAACCAAACAATTAATTCTTTGGCAAATTGTTTGCCCAAAACATTGTTGAATCAATTACATAATTCTAAGTTAGCCTGATATTAGTTCCACTGCAAGGTAATACCACTCCAAACCATAGGATAAAGTACTAGTATCAGACTGGGAAAAAATCCTTTCACTACATGGCAGTTTAGATGATAAAAACAATTTCTAAATAACAGATTATTCATAAACATTATTTCTATTTTCGATTAGACCAGTTGACCTCAGAGAATTTTCCTATCTTCAATAAAAGAGTATTATAGTCCCATACATGATGTATATATTTGTCTATCTTATCTAAATATTTACAAATATCATCTTGTTATTGTAATATT
Source organism: Pharyngocirrus eroticus (assembly GCA_033118115.1). NCBI lineage: Eukaryota > Metazoa > Annelida > Polychaeta > Saccocirridae > Pharyngocirrus > Pharyngocirrus eroticus. Next base: position 15,545 of record JAVSBT010061112.1, read on the forward strand.
GTTGAACGTTTTTAAACTGAAATCAATATATTTCTATTTGCTCCTTTCCTTCCAAACTCAAGTTTACATTGGACTGACTTTGCGAAATAAAAACAACACCATCATGGTAATAAATTCAATAACAATTGTAAAATGTCCACTGTGTAACACAAAAAAGAAATCAATTTATTGTACAACTCCCCCAAGTCAGGCTTTTTTTCTTCAAAGATGTTCTTTAGTATAGTGTAGTAATGAAATGTAAGCATAAGATAATCCTAGGTTACCATGGACAACTAAACTATTATCCCTATTCAAGCTACCAAGGAAAGAATATAACTTTGCAAACATTTATTGACTTTTCCAACACATATACTGATATTTCAAGAACTGTATTTGAACCTAATCTCATACAAATACCAGTACAACCTTTATTTGTAAGTTGGCTTTATATTCAGTTGAAAGGATGTACAACAGAGAACAATATTATGCATGGATTCTTGTGTACCCCTATGTCATGCAAAAGAACACAAATAGGGAAGGCTGAAAACAATGTTGATCTCAATAAAGCAGACCCCATACTTTTATAATGCTATCTATATGATGGGAGAATATCATCATCTTTGCAACCAAGCCAAAGCTTGTTTTTATTTTCAAAACCATTATGTGTAGCCTATGCAACTTACAAGTTGTAAATGTGAAGCCATCACTTCCACACTCTACCAACTTGTAAATGTTCAGTTTCTTGTAACCCTTTACACACATGCAGTGTTAATCTGTTTTCATTTCATATGTTCAATCTAACAATAATGTCAACCAAAGCTATCCAAAAAGGCATAGGTGCTAATAAGCAAAGCCATGTCATAGAAATCTGTAAAATCTGAATGTGTGCCAAAATCAAGGAATTATATTAATATGAATCCAAATTAACACATGCATTTATGAATAATCATTTAAAAAATTGATGTTTATTTGATTTACGATTACTTTCAACACCTAGAGTTTTTTTCAATGCAAATTAAGAAGGATATGATATCAAAAAGTTAGTTTCCATGCTAAATTGACCAGCAATAATTGGACAATCAACAACGTTTAACAAAACCATGCACCTGTCCCTCAGAGGGGATGGAAAAATTATAAATCTCACATAACAAGTGTTACCCAAATGTTTTGAACTGTAAGAAAATATGGTTAGGTAGATGATCTTTTCTGGATATGGAATAATCTTTTTAATTTTATGGGATTATCATTACGTCCCATAAGCTGTTATAGGTATTTGAAAAATTATAATACCATTGTGCCTTTACGAGTCTTTGGTCATTTTGTAGTATCAGATTTGTTATCCTAATTCTACTAATGTTTCAGATTGAATGAAGGTTTCTAATCAAGGATATTATAAGATTTACACAATAATTCTTGCTATCTAACATGTTGACCTGTTTGAACAAGGCAACCTAGTAATCCTAAATTTGACAGTAATGACATGTTAAATTATATAAATGGTGAACAAGCTACACTTAACTCTGAGTAAAATTCAAGTATGAGATTTACAAAAGATAAATATTTGGATATACACTGTATTAGTAGCATTATTGGTCTTTTAACTTAGTAATAACATAAAAAAAGTGTAGATATTCAGTACACTCTTTGAAAAAATAGTGATGTTTTAACTTTTATGTTGTTCAATATTTAGGAGTCAACACTAGATGTAGTTGAACCAAAATATCACCATTTTGTGTTGCTGTTTTCCACTATTATACACTATATGTATATAGCAACACTAATCAGTGATGTTTTAGCAACACTAAAGTTCGTGTTAACTCCATTTTACCACTAAATATCACAAACAACATAAAACACCACTATTTTATCTAAGCGTGTAGTGTCTTTAACTTCATTGGGTGATCACAGAAAAATATTCGGGACTTTGAGCAAATTGGTACTACAGTGTGCATGTCCTCTTACTTTAGTTGGGAGTGGGGTGGGTGGTCAGACCCCAATTGTTCAGAAACAAATTACTTGGAAACTTGAATACACTTCATCATACATACATAAATCTCAAGAATCATATAAGGGAAGATGTGAGATGATCCCTAAAAGCCATTCTAAGGTATTGCTAAAAATAAACTACCTTTCCTAGATCTGAACCTATATTGTAATATTGCTCTAATACCAATAGAATCTGAAAAATACTATGTGTCATGAGAGAAAGGAAACATTTTTCTCCTTTTTCATAATTTAACTTTCTAATACATATAATTTTTTCAAAAAATCTTAACATTTTTGCATTATATTTGTTGATGAAATGTCATTTATGGAACTTCTCAGGAGTGATTTTAATGTAAGTGCTGAAGAAAATACTACTCACCATATCAATTCTATTTCTAATTTGTACTGGAAGTTGAAAGTTGTGTGTGCAAGAGGTATAACTCCAAGTATTCCTTCTTGGTAACCTGGTAATCACTCAAAAGTTTAATTCAAAAAGTCATTTGATAACTGTTTAATATCAGAGTTTTGACATTTTTGTAAAATTATATCCACTACTTGTCTGTTGAACCACATGTATATATGTGAGTACTAGTATCTTTATAGTTCTGCTAGATATAAGAAAGCCAGTATCTGCTATTCAAATGGTCTTATAGCAAACATTTTATTCATGATTTCAATTGAAAACGGATCAAATTATATCTAAACATGTTGTCAGCCAGATTTACACCACTCTGAATTAGGAATGTAGAGCTGTTGTGCTGCTTATTCCATTGAAGTGTATGATTGAGGCTATTGTTGTCAAGATTAGGCCAAGACTATTTGGTGTTTTTTTTTGTTTTTGAGTAAAACCAAAAACCTAGTTTTTATCAAACAGTCCAAGGATAAGATAATGTGGTCATCTATGAAAAGTAGCAATCATAGGATAAGCCATTTTGTATGGCCAAAGTGTTTATTATATAACTTACTCATACCATGATAATTCTTTAGATTTTGGCCTGTACAAACTCTGAATGGAGGGATTTCTATGGGTACACATATTTTTTAAAAACCTAAGAGTAAGACACATTAAATTTAATTTATTGCTATATCAATGTGTTTTATCAACTAGAAAGAAAGACTTAGATGACCCAACCCACATTTGCATTGACCCAAAATACTATCCCCAACAAAATGACTTTTGATGTTTTACAGGAGAAAAGTCTGTCTTGCATGGCCAGTGCCAAACCTTTCATTGAGATACAATGTGGTACAAAGTGGTATATGACTACATTATCAAAATGATTCCTCGCAATAACATATTTGGGATATATTTCCATTTCAAAAATGTGGGTGAAATATATATCTATATGGCCTTTTTTAAGTAAATAGTAATATATTATGTTTCAACTATAATCTGAAAATCTTCTAATTCCAGAAATGCTGATTTATGTGTGTACAAGAAAGAGAGAAAAGACAATAAAAATAATTGTTGGCAGGTTTTTACACGACTGATAGCGAAGTAGTTACTATGTATGACACTGCCGAGGTTCATTTTTTTTTTTTTAAAGGTAAGAAAATTAAAATTAACCTATCATAATGTACCAAGAAATTGAGGAAATGGTTGATACTAGTGCTGCTATCTACCAGTAGCAGAAGAAACTCATTTCTAAAAAAGTAGATAATGCAATATAGAAACAAGATAAAAACCAATTTTACTTCAAGAAAAGACAATGAAAAGATAACTGATAACACTTCATACAGAAAAAACTCAAACTCAAAGAAAGGAAAAATCTCTATCATTTGAAAATGACGCACACTAAAGTATCCCTTAAAGAGTTCTCATTGGAGGTAAAAATATACTAGTTACTGTCCTTGGCCATACCGGTACCTCAAGGTCACATAGCGAAACGTCAAACCTAATATCTGACAACTCCAAGATGACATCGAAATATAAGATTGTTATGATTAGGCATGGTGAAAGTTCATGGAATAAAGAAAATAGATTCTGTGGTTGGTTTGATGCTGATCTTGCACCCACTGGAGTCGAAGAAGCGAAGAGTGCAGGAAAGGTGAGACTAAGACTTAGTCTAAGTCTAAGAGGATCTTTGAAGATCTGCACGTAAACTTTAATAATATCACAAACTCTAAAACTATAATTCATTGTGATTCTAAATGTTCAATTTTATGATGCATATTTGGAAAAAGGACAGAAAGACACACGTTTCACTTCATGTTACCTACAAATCATATCATGACAATCAATCATTTATTTTTGTGGTAGCGCTAATATAATGATATGTTGACTAGGTGCCTAGAATTGAGGCAAGAACTGGTGTAGAGTCTACCAAGCTCGGTGTTATTTTTAGATAAAGAAATGAACGTTGCCACTCTTATGTCTTTAACTCTTTTTGAGTCAAACACATACATTTTTCGTTTTTGCTAAGAGGAATATTATCCTTATGAAAGAAAATGTGCCATTTTCTTTGAATAAAAACAGATTTACCCATTTCTATTTATTCTGATCTTGTCAGCTTTTCATTTAACATCCGCACACTAATTTTGTATGAATATATAGATTACGTAAATTGAGAAAGTGCAATTTCCTCTTGTGCAGTGAAATACATGAACATTAGCAATTCTTTTTATTAACTTGGAAATGAACAATTTTCAATCTGATTCCTGAAACAGATGCTGAAAGAAAAGGGCTATGAGTTTGATGTTGCTTACACAAGTCTCCTGAAGAGAGCCATCAAGACTCTATTCTATATTCAAGATGAAATGGATCTTCATTGGATTGATGTACACAGACATTGGAGGTTGAATGAAAGAATGTATGGAGGATTACAGGGTTTAAATAAATCAGAAACTGCAGCCAAACATGGAGAAGAACAAGTAAAGGTAATAACCTCTTCAGATATCTTTATTCTGTACCAAAGAATATATACTTAAACTGGTCCAAAATATGTACTGAAATTAGCAGATAAGCCCCAATTACAAAAATCCAACCTGCTATATATCTAGGTTAGAGTCCTGAACCATTTCTTTATGTCTCAGCTCAGGATTTCAGATTTAAAGTGTTCTTTTTGGTATCAAACTACTAGTGATAAATGGCATGGATTGAATTACTTAACGTACTAAGAAATTATACCTTATGATGAGATAGAAGGGTTTCATTGTTCATTTATTCAAATAATTCACAATATAAATGAACCCTCAGATTTGATTGTTTATATTAACTATATAGACAAGTTTGACAGTTAATGTTATGACATCATATGATGGTTAAACATTTCCCCTTTCTCTCTTTTTGTACTAGATCTGGAGACGTTCCTATGATACCCCACCACCTGTGGTAGATCCCAAAAGTGAACACTTCCCAGGAGCAGATAAAAAGTACAAGGTAAATTAACCACACCAAAAGGAGAATTCATAGAATATTTAGTAATTTATAAATAAACTCTGCCTAAAAAAAGTAACACATTAATTGAAACTTATTCAATTTCTTTTGAACAGTATGTTGACAGACAGCTTATTCCTAAATCTGAATGTTTGAAGGATACAGTTGCTCGGGTGCTCCCTTACTGGTATGATCAGATTGTGCCACAGATTATGGTATGTATAAAAAATCTTGTTGATTTTGTCTTGTCTTGTCTTATATAAGTGAAAGTTAGAATTTCATAGAAAACACAGGGGTCAACATAAGGACTTTTGTGCACTGTCCCCTTGTAGCAAATATTTCTACAAGGCTGCATTCAAAAGTGCTATCCTGTATTTTGAATCAATTAACCCAGCCTATCTCCCATATGTACATTTTTTCAAACCATTGACAGTAGGAGAAAAAATCTATTGTCATGTATGGACCCCCAACAGTCAGAATTTAAGGTTCCCCCCCCCCCCCCTTGATCATCTGGGCATCCAGTAGGCATGCCCTTCTCTTGACCTCTGAAACATGGATCAGAATGATTAGTATTATCTTTTTATGATTGTCTGATGATATAGAAATGATCATCCCAGTTGATGGGTGCTTTAAACAAACAGATTGCCTTATCTAGAATTGATTGATTTTTCAATATTTCATCTTCATGTAGGATGGCAAGAGAATTATTATTGCAGCCCATGGTAACAGTTTGAGAGCTTTGGTGAAATATCTTGATGATATTCCAGATGACACAATCACTGGACTAGATATCCCAACAGGTAAAAAAGGAAACTTAGTTTTACATGTAAATGGAAAATTTGAAATAACCATGTTGCCATTTAGTGTTTTGTGCAAATGCAATGTAGAGCAGAGTATCTAAGGGTCAATTATTTTATATGAATGTTTGCTGGTCCTTTATTCTGATGTTAAATGCAGTGTGTTTTCTTTTTTGCAGGTATTCCATTGGTTTATGAATTGGATGAACATTTGAAGCCAGTAAAACATTATTATCTTGCTTCAGAAGAACAGGTAAAGGCTGCCCAGGCTAAGGTTGCAGCTCAAGGAAAAGCAAAGTAAAGAACCACCAAAAAGCAACACAATATTACAAAAACTATTGAACATAGTCTAAACAAAGAAAGAACCCTGACAAAGAATTTAAATAATTTGATCTTGGAGAATTATATCTGAACAGAGGATAAAGCCATGGACTTGATACTAAGTATTAAGTTGGAAAGTTTGCTTAAACTAGTAGGATAGCTATGGGATATAACAATATAATATGATATGATTCAAATAGTTTTAGTAAGTGTTGTTTACTTCATATGCAAATATGAAGGTATGATTTGTTTCCCCACAATAGGTGGAAGGAGATAATGCATTATCATCAGCTCTGCCAGAAACTATTGTCTTTTAATATCTATAAAGTTAGAGCAAGTTCCTAAGAGGAATTTTGTATGTAGTCTATTTATTTCATAAAACAGCAGATATGATTTTGAAAATATCTGTAAGATCAAAACATTCTCCATTATATAAAAACATCTTGATGAAATTTGTGCAGACATAGATTCTGTGAGATACTGTTTTTAGGAATGTGATTTTGTTTTGGTGTGTTTTTCTTGTAATTCTTGGATCATGTATCTGCAATTGATATTGTTTAAAAAGATAAGTAGCTGGACAGCAAGAAGGTTGTAGAAAAAAAATACAGCTAAAGGGGGTTTGTTTGTACCGTGGAGGTAGCTATTGCCATAAGCCAAAGAAAATGTCTTCATATTTTCGGTATAGAGTGTCAATGTAGTGTTCAAGGTACCATAAACTGTCATAATAAATGCATATGATGTGCTAGGGATGGATTTACTTTTTTTTCTCAGAGGGTCCCTCAAATATGATTATTAAGAATATGGCTAAAATCTCAAAATTTGTATGGGTCCTGCCCTATACTTCATAATGAGGCAAAAATGGCCATTCCCTTGGTCTAGAAAGTAAATTGACCCCTGTGTGCAGTCATGGTAAGCATTATGACATGTTTTCCAAATGGTGCAGAATAGTTTGCCATTGTAAATTAACAGAAATATGATAGTGATCAAGGGAATAAATAAAACATTTTCAAAAGTATCAAGCATTACTTATTACACACTTATTGACTTGATATACATATTGTTATGCAAAATAGTGCCTGCAACATACCTGAAGTCTTTCCATCATTTTTTCTGGTACCTTTTCACCAGAACTTGGATTCCAAACCCCTTTTATATTCTTGGACATCTTTTCTTATAATTTGGAGTGTAATTGTTGCAGGAAAATGTACTGTTAAAAAAATATCAAAATTCTGAATTACCTAATAAATTACTTTTCTTGTAGATAAACAACATACATTAACATTGGGTTGATTGCTTTATTATAAGATAAGCACAAATTAATGTGACTCATTACTGATAATCTGAGCTAGTAATCTTTCCCTTGAAATATGCTGTTATCATTGTGAAGAAAACAAATCTGCAACGGCAAGGTACGTGTCTGTGATATCTGTAATACTAAAAGATACTCCTTCAATCCCCTGTCCTACCTTTAGTTAAATCAGCAACAAGTATTCATTTAATTACTCAAATACACCAAACAGAATTATAAGAAGATACCACACTCACATTACACCAGCTTTTGCTTCCGACTCAGTTTTGAATACTACTATATGAGAATATTTTTCCTACAATTATAACACCTCTTCTTAAAGTATTACAGTATGTAACCATTCTTGCTACAGCTATCATACTGGCTACTCTATTGATTTCATTAATAATTTATAATCGATACTGTCAACTCCTCCAGGAATTAAATGAAACAAGACATGCTGGTAAACAAAAGATCTTGAACTATAAAAGTCTATAATATATACATGAAACCTTCAGTCATGATACTGATATAGCCTTTTGAATATAAAGGCTAGCCAAATTAATGAAATTGTTAAACTTGATGGAGGGTGTGTGTGTAATAATCAATGTATTTTATTGTAAGATAAATCTGCAATCAGTCACTAGATGGAGTAAGAGATTCAAACAAACCGAAACCCCAATCTAGTACAATCACGCAATAGTGCATACAAACTGCAGTTTATTGTTACACAGTTTTGTGAATAACAATGTACTCGATGCTTTTACAGTACAAAATGTAACATCTATATTTTCATGTTTTTTGACTCAAACATATGATTAAAAAAATATGATGAAAGGAAAAGAAGAAAGGAGCCAGTTGCCCCCCCCCCCCCCCATATGACTTCTAGAGCCCCCTATATCTAAGGACCTCTTCATCTGTTTAAAGCCTGCTCTGCTCACACATTAGTGAAAATGTTTTAATTTATTCTTTTGTAGCATTAATATTATACCTCCCTGTCTCAGTAAGCTAACAACATCACGTTCAATAGTTACTAAGTACTTATCAGGGCCAAATGACAAGCCTTTAGTTAGTAGAACAAATATAATTATAGTTGTTTCTTGTAAGAATGTTGACAAATGAAAAGTGTTCACGGGGCATGAGGGGTTTCAGAGCATAATGTTCAAAAGTAATTTTACACTAGAAAAAAAATCTAAAAAAGAGTTAGAGACACAATTGATTTAGCTGAAATTTGACTGTCATTGTTAAATGTTTTTGAGAAAGTGTTATTAAAGAAGTAAACAATGGAAATATAAAAAGGGGATATTCTTTTATAAACATGCCTTCAACCCCTTTCAATGTTTAATGGTATATTATACTTTTGGATTTACACAATAGTCTTAACACATATACATGCTACTAACACCACCTTATCCAAGGGCATAATTATTATAATGTTGTTGTCACATTAACAATGATTATGATGATGTTGACTTCATATAAAACATGGAATGATATTGAAAACCAAAATTATGGTGAAAATGAAACTGTTGACTTCACTTCAAGTTTGTCGTTTGATATGTAAACTATTAAATCCCAAATATCTACACAACCCTGTTGTGCTGTTTTCTTAGCAAAATGATGTTTACCAGATATTTTTACATGCTATATTTTATCAAAGGAAGCTGGTGGGGTTTTTTTGGACAAAATTTTCTGTCGATACTTGCAATATAGGTTAATACCCTGATGATAAATATGTTATATTTGAAATATTGCTTTCAGGATTTATTTATTCGGCTGTTAGTTGGTAATGAAGAAGGATATGTACATATTATGTAATGCATATATTACTAATAGCCGTATTACCCACATGACGTCCACATCACTTGTGACAAGGATGTGGACGTCATCGTCGCCTACAACGCGTCTCATGGTCACTCATCAAAGTCACTCAATCGTAGCCAATGATTAAAGAAGGGGGAATGTATAGGCTATATGTATACCACATTACACTGTATAAAATTCACTTGCGTTAGATTTATGAGCGATTTTAAAATAGTTATATAACTTTAAAAGAGCCAAGCAGATTTCTCATAATTATGTTAAACCCCATGCTAAATCCCCATAGGAAATTTTAAACTCCATTTTTATTTTAAACTTTTGAGAACAAAAAAACACATTCTTACAATAAATGATCAGATTCCTATTGGAATAATGTTCACATTCAGAAAGATTTCTTTCACAAGCATTTTTAGTCTTATTTTATTGAATGACCCCGAGCCTAATAATATTTTAAAGGAACATTCCCTGCAATTTATACCCGTTATATAGTTGAGCTGTATGTCTGATCCCTGAAACTTCAACCCCTCTCCTTTACAGAGTTCTGCACATTGGATACTACCCACGAACGAGACAAAGTAGGTTCATGCATGTAATTACATTGCTACGGCGTCCATTGAATTGACCGCCGCATGGTAAACCCTGAATCGAGACCGATCGTTGAAAGACAGAAAAGGTGGATAACGTTACCAACTCAAATATTATAGATTTCAGAGGCTGTTCCTTAACATCGCCTCTCCGTCAAAACATAGAGAGTAAAGAAATATTCAAACACAGACAAATTATATCAAATGTGTAGGGTTGAATGATGAGAATGAATCTTGTGTGAAAATGTAATTTATCATTATTTTCAAATTGTTATAAATTAGCTTATTTTCTAGAGCGATTTGTACCGTTCTCTGCACTGTCCTCCCACAAAACTTTGACGTGGTGTGTAAAGCATGCATATGAGGTCAACCAAGAGTAAAACGTCCACTTGTGTTTTGGAAATGGTACAGCTACTAGTTCTAAGCAAAGAGTATATATATACTCTTTGTTCTAAGTACTATAGTATAATTATGTATATATATTTTGGGTAGTGTATAGTAAATCTGTGTTGGTGTCCACTATAGAATTACATACTTTCAGTAAATCTTGTTGTGTATTGTTGAACACCGTGAGCAAATGTAAACAATAACAAAAGAAATTTGAATGTTTGAATAATGACTGTCAGTGAGAACATATAAAACTGAATATTAAAGTCATTCAGAAATGTCCTTATAGTCTATATATACACGTCTTAAGAATCACACGTTAATTTTGTCAACCCACTGGTCTACCACACAGATACATATTCGATCCTAGTTTCTCAATGCATATCATGGATTGCTTACCGATTCACAGAGGACACAGAGACGAGGTAAGTGGACTTTTCCTAATATTTTTCTTTTTATTGGATGCACATGTATTGTTTTTACTGTGCAATAAAATTATTATTGAACAGAGCTAAATATTATATGAAAACGTCCTACCACTGTGCCAGTTATTGAGTCATACACTTTGCATTATATTTCAATGTTCTTACAAGTCAACACATTGTATGTGTCTGGACCTTACATTTATCCGTAATGTTTTGAATATGTTTATAATTATCTAAAAGATGGTACATACATGTATATACATTATGTATGTATACATATGTATTTGTGAATTATTTCACTTTTCACTTTTATATAAAACTAAATGTGTCAGTGTATACAGATCAGAACAATTTTGGTGGTGATAATTCATGGGTATATAATAAGTCCAAGTTAAACGCTTCCAATTGCTGACCTTCAGAATGTATATACCATATTTTAGATTTAAACATGTTCAAACATTTAGGATAAACGCAAGGTCCAAACACATACAATCTGTGTGGGTATCTCTCCATTCATTGACTTGAACAAGAAATATTTAGAATAAAAGGTGAAAGAATAGTCAGCATTTCAATGACGTCTGTAAAATGACCAACATAAAAGAAACCATGCACCGTCCTCGAATTACCTCAAAACAAAGTGTAAACGTCCAGATACCAAAAGATTTGATGATTGAAACACTTATCCATTGTATAATAATCATGCATATGAAAAAATCATCACAAATACTAACATTTTGTGTCATAAAGGGTCTTATAATCCCGGAAAAAAATAAACTATAGGCCTTTCCAAATTGATTTGTTGGTCGATGGATGCGACCGACCCAATTTTCGCGATTGGTATAATATTAGTACATGAAGAATATATCCAAGTTCTCCAGTACATGGGCATGGAAGCTAGAGATCTGAACCAAAAATAAAGAAAGAAGTCAGTATGCGGACTTACCAAAGTTTTAAAATTCATGGACTGTAAGACCTTATCTCTAAATGGCACTGAATAGGCATATATTTCTTGTCTGTCTTTATTTCACAAATAGAGGCATGTAAAGTTAAGAGATGAGAGTCAATCAGGCTTTCTTAACTGAAATAAAAATTCCATATATACATCAGTTAACTAATCACCCCTGAGGTTTCAAATTAGCAAACACAATATTTACTTTTAACGCACAACAAAGAACATCATCACGGCGTGAATTTACAAGCTATGAAATATAACCACCAGTTCTCTCGAAAAAATTGAAAAAAACGTCACAGGTACAGGAAATACGTCATCCATATAAATAAAGATTTCTATGATCCTAAATAGACAGGCAGCCCTCGCCAGGCCAATGGGTTGAGGTTCCATTCATAGAGTGTATATATACAAAAATAAGTAACAAAAAAATAAAAAAAAGGAATTAGAAAAATATGAGAATGGATGAAATGGACTATTGAGAGAGAAAATCCAACCCGAAGATCTGGCATCAGTTTTGGTCTATTACTATAATCGATGTGTTAAGAACACATACAAGATGTGGGATAGAAACAATTTGTAAAGCTGGCTGTCCATAATACAAATTTCTTTATCGGTGTGGCCGCTGGAGTAATATTGGGCGTCAGCGGTATGACCGCACTGGATATGTATCGGCCCCAACGGCTTGGTGAAGGAAGGGGCATTCCACAGCCATGTAAAAAGTGCATATGTGGACGCAAAGCCAAGGGTAAACGAGGTGGCGAGGTATGTTTTAGGGAAATGTCAAAGTATCACAGTACATAGAAAAAAAAGTGAACAAACGGTTACAAAATATACATTTCAGATAGCATCGCTCTTTGGAGCTAGATCGTCTCAATATTTTCCATCAATTTTATACCTAAAAGGCTCCATTTAGCAAGAGTCTTCGTTTTTCACTGTTTTGACCAATAGGATTGTTCATTTGATGAGGATTGTTCATTTGATGGTTCTAAGGTTCTGTACAAAAAACACCTAATAGTAGGTGTCGTTGGTGCATGCGGTTTAACAATCTAATTATTTTGTTGCCAGATCAATGTTCATTTTTTTCAATATTATAAGGAAGTTTTTATAATGTTTTAAAAACGTTATCAATGATATACTTTTATATCTCTATTTCCAGGGCAAAGAGAGATGTAGAATAGACAGTTCAGATCTAGACCCACAAGTACTGAAAGGTATAGTATAAATTTTCAATGAAAAAGAAAAGTTCTGACTATATCCCACAATTCTACACATTGTCGGAAGGCACTCTCAAAGTTAGAAAGCATAGGCCTAATAATTTTGAAGATATTGTTCCTCTTCATGATTATAACTAATAGATTATCTTAACCCCCTACTCCATGCTGTAAAAATATTTCATCAAGATATCAAAAGAATCTATTAATTGCATAAAAGACTCGCCATCTTGTTCATGTTAACCTAATTTTTTGTACACTTTATTCAGATTATAGGAGAGAAAACATCTATAATATACCTCTTGCAACACTATTTTTTTGTAACACAACCAAAATGAGATGAGCAAATATCCAAATCCACATGTATAAAAATGTGTGAAATAAATGAAGGTTGTATCATGTTTTAATATAACATTTCTGTAGTCCTTCTCCCTTAATTTCATGGTGAACTCAGTTTAGATATTTGTGATTAAGCGGACATGCAATGAATGAATGAATGAATGTAATCATGAAAGAAAAGAAATAATTCATTTTATATGTTAATAAAAAGCTAGGAACAAGAAACTACATCATACATTGTGTATTATATTGCAATAATTAGCAATCAGCTCCCTATTCCTCATACCATACCAGGAAGTTGTTGATTGCTAAGGTTCATTTATCTATAATTTATGAGCCTCTTCTCCTTTGAGTGTAAATATAAGCAGTAAACTGGATAGACGGATCTTAACCTAACCAGACTGCATATCAATAATGTCCTGGGAAAGTTTAAAGATACAGTGAAAGTTTCCTCCCACACACTTTTACACTCCATGTAATTGTCATTATTCTACATGGACTGAAAAAAATGCAACGGAAGAGACAGCATTATGATTTGTTGTTTGTGAAATGAGATTTGGCAGACAGACAAATCATACAAGTCTAACTAGTGCCAGGGACTATGGCCTCAAAACAGTCATAAACTTGATCTGAGGCTTTGATTTGTCTTGTTTTGACAGAACTGAAAGAAGCTTTCATACTATTTGACAAGAATGGAGATGGAACAATTACATCAGATGAACTAGAGGCAGTAATGTTAAAGATTGGACAGAGACCAACACAGGATGAGCTAGAAACCATGATACGAAAAAAAGATTTGAATAGTAAGATATGGCAATTATACTGTGGGTTTACTGTAATACATTGTAAATGTTGTCAGAATATGGATCTTGTCTTTTATTACTCCCAGTTTTAATGCCTCAATAGAAATATAGCATACCTCATTTAAGATTGTCACACAGGGTTTTAAAAGTTGGTTTCCCAGACACAGTAGCTCCACACGTATGATTTAATATTTTTCATTAAGAATTAACAAAACTTATATGGTAAGAACCACAAGAGAATCTGCTTTCCAATCATATAATTTTTGTAAAAATATTACGTGTAAATACTTCGTAAATTCCGGATTGAAATCAAGCAAAATTGCTGTCTGGGCTGGTCTTTACACAGTTAGCATGGGAAACTCATTAAAGCCAGAACTGGGTCAAAAACTAAACTAGACAGTTGTCAATGGAATGGAGTTACTGTGCAGAGGGAGGTTCTGGTATTCCACACTTTTGTAAAGGGAGTTATGTAAAACTAGACAATAGTCCATCCAATCAAAATTTTTATCAGTAAATGTTGGTGACTGGTGAAAAAAGTTGGCATTGATATATATGTTTAAAGCAGAACATCTTTCAGACAAATTGCTATAAGAGTAATTGCTATATAGGGAAGCACTATGCCACCCCATCCCCTGCTGTTGTTGGTTTAAAGTTACATCCACTAATCCCTTGATTGGTGTATAAAGTCACCATAAATTAGAAATTGAGCACAATTTCTCATCACAAATTCACCCACCACAGAGTATCTGAAAAAGCAGAATGTGGGTGTTTATTCATCATTACTCATTATTTCATTTGCAGAGGATGGAAGAATAGATTTTGAGGAGTTTGTGAATATGATGGCACATAGAAATAAAAAAATTAGTGTTGACGAAGAAATGAAAGAAGCATTTGATGTGTTTGACCAAGATTCTGATGGATTTATTGACAGGTGAGAATAACGGAAAATACGCTAATAATTAATGACGGGTGGGGTACTTAGGTCAGCGATTGATTTAGACACTGAACAGAAGGACCGGACTGTTTTAGCCTAATGTTAAAGTATTATCCGGTCCAGCAGAAATTAGTTATTTTCTTAATAAACATGCTATCTGGTCCGGTAGCCAACACATTTTGAATCGACCACTGTATCACATTTACCATTTTGTTTCCATATTCTTGATAAAAGGTAAATGACATAAACATTTATTATTTGATAGAATTTTCCTGTTCAACTAACTTCAACAACCCATAATCATGAACAAATTATGATCTAATTCCAAAAAATTTCAGAGGAGAACTGAAATCTGTTATGGATAACCTTGGTGTGATCCTCACTGAAAGTGAGCTGGACCAAATGATGGAAGAGGCAGATTTAAACAGAGATGGACTTGTGGATTTTCCTGGTATTTATCAAACTTGTGATCTCTAAGTAAATCTAATGAGTTTTGATGTCAATTATTATTGATTGTGATTGTAAATAATGATATTGATAGTGGTGACTTTAATTCTAAGTAATCATTATTATTATGAACATCATTATTATTATCATTATCATTATTATACAAATAATTATTATCATCATTATTATTATCATCATTATTATCATCATTATTACTATCATGACCATTCCTACTATCAATCATACTGTAACTAATATCATTCTAATCACCATTAAATGAGTTTCTCTATTTGTAGCCTACTTGTTCATCAAGGCATTGTATATCAGTTTTAAGAGATAATTGCTTTGTTTTAAACTTATAATTTCTATTACTTTCTTTCTCTTTTGTTTTCAGAATTTGAAAAAGTGATGAGACCAAAGAGGTATTGATATGCACAATTTGACAACTATTCTAGTTATTATATTATATTGTACAATTTGTCATATTTTGTTGGGCTATTCTTGGCTGATTTTGTAGAGAAAAAAATGTCCAATGGCATTCAGGATATGGTACAATTAGTCACACTTTGTCTAAAACAACTTTAATGATTGTAGTGTACTGTAATGGATTTGCATTGGAGCTCTTCTTAAATTGCTAGCCATAATGCCATTCATGAAAAATAGGTTACAGCAGTAACCTAAAACTCGATCTGCCTTTGCAACGAGTTAGAATTTCAAAAAACCTCATAAGTGGACCCTTGGATTCTCTGAAGTGACTGTAACCTAATAAGTGACTGTAACCTAATAAGGTGGGACCTAGATAAGCTACATCTTGCCTAGGGTATATTATGTTATAAAGAAACACCCTACGCACTAAGCTACATCTTATCTTTGGGTCTTTGGGTACATATGTTATAAAAAACAGCCAACAAAGGATTGTATTTTTTGAGTTCCCATGTCATGCCTTTATGTCGCTGCTTGTCTGAATATATGGTGTAAAATATCTGTCCATATAAGAGGCTGTTTACAAGGAAAATATAATTGACAAACACTCGATAACCTGAGAAAGTGTGATTATAGATTATTTTACAATACCAAGAAAACCTTAGTTCAATGGTCTTATATTATGATACATGCCAACAGTTTAAATGTGTGTTTTTGCATTTGTCTATGAAGCAGTTTGTTTGTATATTCATGTCGTAGTTCTATCCCAATTGTTTACATGTGTTTTTTTATAATTGATAATAATTATCAAAGGGATTTTACAAATGCTAGAAATTTGAAACTTGTACCAATCTAAACTCCTGCAGGGAGCTGTCAAGGAGCTTGTGTGATAGGTATAGCTCCATTGATTTTGAGAAACTGGCCATGATATGCAGTTAGTAAATCATATAACTTTCATGTCATTATGGTCCATCTATTTACTTCTTTCCTTCTTGTTTCTTTTCCTTCTGCCCTGCTCCTTACCTGTACCCTATCCCTTTACCTGGACTATCTACCCTGCCCCCTTACCTGGATCAAAAGGAACAAAAGCAGAAACAATGATACCAATGATTCAAGACGTAGCTCCAGAACTGGTTCAAGAGCTAATTCCAGAGCTGACTCGATATTTTTAGATTCAAGAATGGGAAGTTTGACTGATGGAATTGCAGAAGAGTAGCCATATCCATTCCACTAAGTCTGGAAACATGAAAGGAAAAGAAATTCCTAACAAATCTTCTTCAATTCCTAACATACCTTCAGTCTTTTGAGGGAAGTCTGGCAGAAAAAGTAGAGGTGTAGACTTAATCCTAAAAGTGAGGGACAGCTGGCAGATAAAAGGGAAAAGAATATACTCCTTACCCCAAACAAGTGAAATCTGACAGAAGGAAAAGGGGAAGCTTAGGGGGGAAATGAGGCAGTTTGAAGAAAAGAAAATGGCTGAAAATATCTTACATGTATCCCTGACTACTCATTACAAATGTCAAACAAGCATTTCTGGTATTGTTGCCTTAGATAAATTACCAAATGAAGCAATGGAACCCTTTGCTATTTATACTATCTTACCAAGTTTTGCAATGTTTTCTTTTGTATTGCATCAGATGACCAAGATGTCAACATAAATTATCGAATAAAAATGGAGATATTTTTTATAAAAAAACCCAAATTAGTTGGTCTTCAATTTAAAAAAAATGTATTTGATAGTACAAGAATGTTGATAGAAAGGGTTAGGTGGTGGATGTGACATATTTTCACTTATTCCACCAGTCTCTCTATTCTTTTCAAATGTACCATAGTCTAATCAACTCATCCAGGTATGCCTTAACTAATGTAAATTCAACAATTTTTGTTCTTTTTTACGTGGCTTAACTTAATATATACCCCTATGGTTTTAAAATAAAAATGCTAGAAGATATATTTTAGTACATGCAATCTGTATTGCTTGTTGATAACATTGCTTTTTTTTGAGGGGGAAGGGGGGGGGGGGAGATTACATTTTTAATTGATATTAAATCATTGTTTTTCATTACTTTATATCATTTGCAATTAGCAAAAGACTGTCAGGGTTTTAAAATTCAAACCTTTGCTCCCCTCCCTCCAAAAAAGTTCTTTTGATCGTTGTCATCGTGAAAAGCTTCCAATCATTGTCATCGTGAAAAGCTTCCATTCATGGTCTAAGCAATGTTAAGAAATCTGTAAGAACACCTAGAACTAGTTCGCTGAATAGGTTCTAAGAATAGCAATTCATGCATAATTTAAAATTTTACAAACAGATTGGTTATTTATAGCATCTGATCGATCGAGTATTTGTCAAAAAAAAATCAGTAGTTTTATCAAAGAAAATTTTAGAAGGGAATTTATCTTGAGGGAAGTGTAAATATGCCCTTGAATTTCATGTAGCAGTTAAGACCCCATAAGATCAATCCCTTAGTGGATAAAGTTTGACAAAGGTTCATCATTTCAAAGTTCGATCCATTGCAGTGAGTCCCCAGAAAGGATGAATGACGTCATCGGAGTTGTGCCCTTTGCCACGGAATGTATCCTAGGACATTTGGGTGCAATTACATTTCACAACTAATTTCAATTTTTTCTATATCTAGATAAATCAACCTAATTTTGGAGTTTCTTTGGTGGGAACAGGGTTAGTCAAAGATAATAAACGC
Source organism: Pharyngocirrus eroticus (assembly GCA_033118115.1). Classification (NCBI taxonomy): domain Eukaryota; kingdom Metazoa; phylum Annelida; class Polychaeta; family Saccocirridae; genus Pharyngocirrus; species Pharyngocirrus eroticus. The sequence continues at coordinate 34,317 of JAVSBT010061112.1, forward strand.
TTCAGTAGTGATGTAACATTCCTATTGGGCTCCACTTTTTTCAAAATTACTTGATGGCTTCGAATAGGGTGCTTCTGTTTACGTTGCTCAATAAGGGTTGTGCCTCCTTCAATCAATAAAAAAACACCTTCAAAGGTAAAGTAAAATTATATGTATAAATTACAGTAAACGTCTTACGATAAAATAACTGGATATTTATCTCCCTAAACAACGTATATAGTATATACCCAACTGTCAGCTAGGGTCATTAGGCTTCATAGATCCGCCATGGTTTTTAATATTGTCAATTAAAGGTGCATATATAATAATAATAATAATAATAATAATAATAATAATAATAATAATAATAATAATAATAATAATACTCTTCACTTATAT
>JAVSBT010061113.1:0-10792 GCA_033118115.1 Pharyngocirrus eroticus
AGTCTTAAAAAGATGATAAAAAGTTGAATCGCAATACTGCGATGCGTTGACAAAAATGTATCGCAATTGCTTCAAAACGACTCGCAAACTGCGATGCGATGCCGGATAAATTATTCCCTGTACCAAGTAAGCTTTTTCTAGATAACTAGTCAAGAACTAGATAGATGAATCTACACAAATCAGTATTTTTCACGTTTATTATTCAACCATATTTTTACAAAAGGTTTTGTTACTTTAGTTACCTGAAAATGGATTCTTTTTCCCACACCATAATGTTTGCACATATTACCTTTGTAGGCAATGTCACTCCTGCTCACTATGATGAACAAGAAAATCTATTTTGTCAAGTTGAAGGTTACAAACGAGTGATATTATTTCCACCCAGTCAGTTCCCTTGCTTGTATCCCTACCCCTTACTCCATCCACACGACAGACAAAGTCAGGTAAGATGAACTACAAAGAGACAGACAGGCAGACATAAACCAAAGTAATCTAATAATAGTTTTTCTTTCACGTCTTCTAGCTTTGCTGTCAAGTCTGTTATTTAGTCTTAATGTGTGGTAGATTTAGCAAATCTGAAGCAAATAACTTACAGTGTAGCCTAGTGGAATACCTATTACCCTAAGAATAAAACAATAAGAAGCTACCAGAATTTGTTATCCAATTCTTACTTTTTTTCTCTTTTATTTGATAGGTTGATTTTGAAAATCCAGATTTTGAAAAGTTCCCTCGTTTCAAAGAAATAAAAGGATTTGAATCCGTTCTTGGCCCCGGAGATGTGCTTTATTTACCCATGTACTGGTATGAATCATTATTTGTAAATGGATTTATATGGATTGTTTTAGAGAGATTATCCGTATGACATGTAAAGCAAATCAAAGCAATATAAACCCCAGTTGTAGGAAAGAAATGGTATCAAAAACATTGGCAAACTGTGTACAGTGTTTAAAATGAAATGTAGTATCAAAGTAACTTTGCTGCCCAGTAGGTCTATCACTTTAAAGTTAGTAAGGGCGCTAAATAAATCCTTTGTATTATTATTATTATAATAATAATTATTATTATTAAATACATGTACCCTGTTACAACATTTTCTTTCTTTTTTAGGTGGCATCATTTTGAATCTTTGTTGGACGGCGGAACAACAACATCTATAACATTTTGGTATAAGGTAAACTCTACTTTCTTTGGAATTGATAGCTCATTATTTGGTAGAAAGCCATGTGCTTTCTATGTAAAATTGATCATAACACTTGGTGAGTAACTTAGCTTTGTTCACAGTCCAGTCATTTTTATGGAGGCAGATTTGAGTACCTTAATTACTGATATGGTTGTGACAAATTTTATTGTAGCAGCCTTATTTTATACAGCAAATTGTTAACAACATTGAACATACGTGTATATGTAGGAAATACTTTACTAATACTTGTTTCTTTAGTTGGAGATTATTGTTATTTAATGTTAGATAATTTCAGAATTGAATCCAGATATTTATTTATTTTTATCGATTTAAGCTACTCTTATTTCTGTTGTAATTTTAGGCCAGTCCAGTTGGTAAAATAGAATATCCTCTAAAAGATCAGCAAAAAGTGGCAATGATGAGAAACATTGAAAAAATGATAACAGAAGCCTTGAACAACAATGACGAGGTAAGAAGAAACAATAGTATAGAGGATGACAAATTTATAGTGCCATGGTTTTTCAATGTAAAAAGTACCTAAAATGATTTCTAGTGAAAAACATTTGTTGTTTATTTGAACACTATTCATTTTAGAACTAATCGTTACTTAGGCCATTCCAAATTGATTAGTCGATGGACGCGACCGACCCATTTTTTTGCCATTGACTTTTTTTTCTTTTTTTCAAAATGTTGCTTTTAATCAAATTTAGGCAACCAAATCATGGAAAATCACTGTTAACGTATAACTGAATTTCTGGGTAGAAATAAAGAAATCTATAGAGATTTGTTGAACGATACAGGACATTCTTGTATATTTATTGAAATAAGAAGCATCTTGATATTTTCTGTACTTTCTACTTAAACGACTGACTGCTGTCTTATTTGCGTGGCGATGGGGAAAAAAATGTAAAAATAAATGCAATTTAAACTTTTCTAAGTAAAGGCCATTCCAAATTGACAAGTTGGTTGGTGGCATCAAAAAGTCACTTTATTGCGTAAAAGAAAATCCTTGGTGCGATTGCACCAAGGAAGCACATTTTCCCTACGCAGAGGAGTTTTGGATTTTGGCATTTCTTGAATCTTGTAGCTTTTGTTTAACCTTCATATTCCTAGGTGGCGCCATTTATGACTGACATGGTACTTGGGAGATATACCAAACCATCCTCATGACAACAGTTCAAGAGCTGAAAAAACCCTGCAGAAGTGCACACAACTACACCAGAATGCTTGATGAAAGAAGAAATCCGTGAAAAGAAAGATTGTGATCATGGCATGCCTAGCTGTGCATGTGGCAAGAACAGTTTACCCTGAAATAAATGGGGGAAAAGTGATATAACATTAATATGATTTTTTTTTGAATTTTTTTCACAAACTTTTCGGTACCATTACTGTTGATTAACTGTTATTCGGGGAAGGAAACCTAATGAGTTTCAAAAATCATTGCAAAATAATTACTACGACTCAAACTCTGATATGCATTATTTATGTGGAAAAGCTTCTGTTTCCTGTCAAATGATTTGTCCACGAGATACATGATCTTTATGTTGTGCAGGAGAAATAGAAGTTAATGAATGCCTTTCTTTATTTGATCAGATTTTCACCAATCATGTGTCTTCTTTCTATATCTGTACAGTGTAAATAGTTTAATTTCTTTAAGTGTCATATATCTTTGTTGCTTTTTAAATGGGTTCTAGTCTGAATGAATGAACTAATCAACAAATGAATGAATGTATTAATGATAGAAAGCTGTAATTCTTTGCCATAATGGGTTGTGTAATTTTGACTTTGTTCGACTTTTGGAAGATTAAAAGATACTGATAATTTTGATGATTACAAACTTTTAACTAGGTTCATTTTCTTCAATGATTTAATAAAATAAAAAGTCAAAAAGCAAAAATACTATATAAAAAAAATATGCATGAGTAATCCAGTATTAATGTTTTTTAAACATAAAAAATAACATTTGTTGCAACTTACTTTTTTTAGCTGAAAACTGGTTGTGGATCATTATAGACACTTGTTTGTAACTGACAATATTATTGAAAACTTTTGTTTGTTTTGTCGATCAGTTGTTTACTACTCCTGAATTTGTTATAAGTCTTATTATATCATGGTATGACTTGCATTACTTACAAGTTTTAATTGAACTAAATTTTTTCATGTTGTATCATAATTATAATAAACTATATTTATTACAAAAATATATTAAATGTTCTTGGTTTTTATTGTCAGGTAGGAGCTTGCTGCATATTCAGGAAATAATTTACCTTGATTCGCCAAGCAGTTTTGCTATACAAAATGCTATGTAAATGTCACCAGATTTAACATTGCAGAAGTTCAAAGTGCTATGCAAAATCCTAAAAGTGCTATGGAGTCACTAAATTCTTCCCTGATATTCAAGCAATTTAAAACCTTTTAAAATGAATATAAAAGAACAATTCTTCCTGCCTTATTATGTTACAATAATATTTTGATTTTGAACCTTGAAATTTCTCCATAATTTTGTGGTAAAGAAATATGGATGGGTTCAAGGTCTTTTATTTTGTTCCTAGTTTGAATGAGACCTACACTCCTTGCTGTCTAGAATAAATACAAGAATTGCATATTGATTTCATAGCTTGATTTTATTTACATACCAGAAATAAAATGACAAAGAATTACACAAAAAAAAATACAATTTGTAGTATTTGTTTTACAATTAGGACTAGATCATGGGACAGAGCCATGCAGTCCAATAACCATAGTCTGAGCCAATATGTGAATCAATGGGAAGGTTGAATAAATCTATCTTTTGTGATGATATCATATCAATTGAGTGCTCAAAGCATGTGATAGAGGGAAGCTGTTATCCACTCTAAGAGTCTCACACTGTTTTCATCAAAACAGTTTTCAAGTCAGAATATTGAGTTACTTTTGAATTATTCCCAATTGTGTCATGTTTTTTATCCTGTAAAATGTTGTAAAAACGATTTACTTAGAAATAGAAGTATATGTATCTTCTTTTATTTCTATATTAATATAAAACATTGACATCTTAGCCCTAGAGAGAATACAGACCCTAATTACCTTTATTTTGTAGTTTACAGATCAGCAAGTATATCCCCCACAAGGCTGCACACTTTAACGCAATTTGATTTGAATAATTCAGGGCCTTTTAGTTGTAGTTTTATAGCAAGCTTTCATGTCTTCAAATGACTTCTCCCATCTTTACTTGGATGTGTATCAGTATCCCCAGGAAACATTGAACAAACACCTGCTCTACTCTAGCAAACAATTGTTTAAAAACAGGGCCAAATTCAATGTCTGCTGGAAAACTAGTGTTTAGCACACATTGTAAAACATTTGTTTGAAAACAACCTGTCTGCAATTGCTTGAAAACAAATGTTTTACAGTGTTTGTCCTTAGGTGCATGTTCAAACATCTCAAAACAGGGATTCTGCCAATGAGTGAAGACTACCATGAAGTAGTACCTGATTCTGGGTCAAACGCAAAAGGGTAAAATAAATTTGAGTCAGGACAGGTGTGTTTTGTTTTATGGCATAGAACTTATAGCACTTTTTTCTTTTTGAAAATGATAATTGGGACGTATGTTACATATAAAAAAAAGCTCGGAGACCATCAGACCCCCTAAAGTGCACACTGTATAAAATTACACTCCTTTAAGAGGGCAATGTTAATTTACTGACATAGGTAGGGAATATTCCTAATATATCTTCGAACATTACTTTATTTGAGCTGCTTTATCGCCATGAGAAGAATGTAAAGAAAGAGGCTTTTAAATTTCTGTGTCACTAAACTCTCATACATATCATCACCTTTTAAAACAGCAATGATATTGATATTAAAATATACTCTTAATAACTTATTACAAGAAAAATTGTAATCATAAGACATGAAAAACAAATATAGACTGTTGAAAATAATAGTGCTTTTTTTGTCACAAAAGGCACAGCCAGGAGTCAACATAAGGATTTTGTTCACGGTACAAGGCAGACCTTTAGGATTAATGTCTACAGATCCCCATTCAATATCCACTCTCCTGTATTTGAATCCACTGTCCCAGACTATCTCAGTAGTAGAAGAAAATCCACTGTCTCATACGGACACCCAACAGTCAGAGTCTAGAAGTTCGCCTGGATCATCTATGGGTCTTGGCCCTGTGGGCATGCCCTTATATTGATCCCTGACAGCATGTATGTACATAGCTATATCATTTATGCATTTGTCATAATAGCCAACATTTATATTTGATATAAAGTATATTTGGTAATTACTACTATAACAGAGTGTCAATTATTAGTAAATAAGATATGCGGTTTGAAAACTACATGTTTCAAGTCAACAAGGACTCTCCTTAGAGACTCAGACAGTCCTTGATGACTTGAAATATGTAGTTTTCAAGGTTCCAAAGTTCTTTAACAACATTTTCAAGTATCATCTTATAATCTGTTTGGCCTAGATGCATTCTGGTTTTGAGATGCAGGAAATTTAAAACTTCCAGAGGGAGAACTAGCGTCAGGAGAATCTCCAGGGGATTCCCCATAAATGTCCCTTTTTCCTGCAGTAGGTGGTGGTGTGCAATGTCTTCTACCGTCTACCTGTGCATTATCTTTATCAGAAAGGACATCTTTTAAATGCTTTTGCCTTTTTCCAGGTTTCCTTGCAGGGCCTCCATAATTGTACTCATCTAATCCACCTTTTAGACAACATGATATCAAAGCTCCCATGATGCAATTTGATTTCTCCCTCAATTGGTTTTCCAATCCAACTTATTTTTTAAAAGCTTATCTTAAAAATTCCACTCAGGTAAAGAGTTCATATCTGATTTATGTTCTTTTGTTGTCTTCATCCAGTTCAATCAAAACAGCAACAAGAACAAGGTTGTGTATCTCCCCAGAGACCTTCTGCAATTATAAAAAGAAATTATTATGAATTTTTAAAAAATTCCTTGAAGCTTATTTCACACAATAAAGAGGTATGCAATCTTGGGCAAAATGTTAATTATTCACCATAATAATTGTATTTAGCAAAGTAAAAATATATGTACAATGATGTACGTCACTATTTCAGCATTTGTCTAAATGAGAATTTTTAGTTATCTAAATTATTTTAGATTCATTCTAAAGCCATTGTATACAACAAGAGATCACTAGAATATAACAAAAACTAAAGCTGTCAGAAAAGAAACATCTTTGTTTTTCATTGAAATCTATAACACATTCCAAATGTGACCTATAAAGTTCACAAGTGCAGTCCTTATTGAATTAATCTAACATTATTTGAGTTTTCTCTTTTGGGAAATTATCTTCCATTGTCTATTATAAAAGCCATATTGAACAAAAATATTGCCATCATTTATCATACCTCCATCAATCAACAACCTCATGCATTTTTAACTGAAACCCGAGGCAACAGGTTTGAAATCTAATTTCAAGGGTGTCTCTTCCTTTTTGATATTTTGATTTTTTTGACAAATTTCTCTTTTGATGTTGAAGTAGCATGCATGTGTTGCAGCAGATAAAATTGCAACTGATATATCTTGAAATGAAGATTTTTTATTTCGTATCAACTGCAATCCACTGCAAACTATTGTCAGTAAAAGTCTTGAACTATAAGGAGTCGTAGAAACTCCTTTGTGTTTTTAAATTGTGAGACTACAAGAAAGATAAACACATGGTGCAGTTGTTGAAGGATTTGACCCAATCATCAAATTGTATGGATTTAAAAGTCATGCATTGGACAAGATGTTCATAGCAATGATCTGCTTGGACATACATTTAATCAACTACAGCAAAATCTTGCTCTCCTTGCTAGTAGAATAGAACACAAACACCAGCCTGTACATTTTCAAAAAAAGATTTGTAGAAATGCACAATGCCCTTATGAGAAGAAAAACAATTAAGTACATGTATGTTGCATTGCCAAATCACCTGGCAGAAAAGATCAAAGATTTACATGCAAATTTACTTATTTATCTACAAATCTTAAACCGTAGATTGTTCATCCAAGATGTGCCATGGGTATAATTCTTAACCTCAGCTATCAGCATGTAATTGGCCATTCAGAAAAGGTAATTTACAGGGACATCTGAGTCCATTAAAATTACGGTGGAAAAAGTAAATGAAAAAAAAGCAATGAGAACTACTTTATGGCAATGGGTAATCAAGTCTGTGATATATTTACTGTCTAGCTGTGTTGATCAATTATAAAGTAACCATAAAATGTACTGGGTGTGTGATTTTGGTCAATTCAGGTAGAATCAGGATTTTGTAAAAAAAAAAGATGAGTCCAGGCAATGGGCAATCAAAAATTCCAATACAATTCCTATTTGCAGCAGGATGATTTCATTCTATAAATTGAATGATACAAAAACAGAATCAGTCCTCAAGAAACTTGCGATCTTTCAAAAATTGAAAAAGGATTGCAAAATTATGGAATAGTTTGCCACTTTCCCTGCTATCCATTTCTATCATATCAAATTTTAAGAAGCTTCTTATAATTATTTGATTTTTAGTTTTAAAGTAATCATAAAAGCGCATAAGAATATGTACTTTTATAGATTTCGTGCTACAAGAATGATTCATTATTCATTGTTATCAAAATATAGCTAGAAACATGGTAATATCATTCATTTAATACATCTTGTCATTGATTGGAATTTAATGATGTTTATGACCTAGCATGTAATAAGTCAAGATTATCACTAATTCAGTAATTAGCTTTGATATGTACTATCATCATGCTGATGGTAAGGTGGGCACAAAGCATCTCTATGCTTCATTTTGTTTAAAGATATATTTATGGTTAGAATCTGTGCTTCTTCTTTTAATTTTCATAGAATATATTACGATAATTACCAAGATTGTGTTAATAAAATATTTTGATGAGATGAACAAAAAGACAAAAAAAGCAAGGACATTCAAAATTCAAAAGGTGCATCTTTGAGCTTATGCGAAGGATCTGGCAATTTTGTCAGCACTATAATGGAAAGACATGGCATATATTTCTTAGGTACACTGATTAATGTGATGTTGAATTCTAGCGGTAAAATGGCGTCAACACGCAATCCATTTAGTGGTACTTATATATTGTTACTGTGTCTTGCTTTTTCGTGAGTAACAACACTAATTAGTGATATACTGGTATCACTAAATTTCAATATTGACACCATTTTACCACTTAATATCACTAACATAATGAAACATAATTCTTTTTTCTAATAGCTTATCTTCAAATTTGATCTACATCCTTGGTAGACATAGACAAAACCAATTATAATTGGCACCCTGTCTTTCTCAGCCTTTGTACAAAATATTCTATAATCAAAATTGATATAAACCACGCTTGCCTAAACATTCATGTCTTGTTGTAACAGAAAGACAAGTAAAGAAAAATAAGATGTGAATCAACAGCTGAAGTTAATCAAAAACAACAAAAAACAAACACCATAAAAACCCAACAAGCCATAACCCATAAATGCCAAGGGATTCAATATATACATTTGTATCCTTTCATCATCTAACAAGTCATTAAATAAATCAGCCAGAAAGTATTTATCAACTCCTGAGAATTCTACAAAAGGCTTCTTTTATTAATTCCACATTCAAACATTTGAGTTAAGGATGGACAAGGGGGGGGGGACTCTCTTCAGAGTTTATTTCAAAAGTGGTTCATATCTAAGCCATATACAATTTTATTAATCGATCAAAACTGTAAACAGTAACTTTTTACAGCATTATTTATTCCTGTGTGTCTTTGAGATATGATGATGATATTGCCCTTGACCAGAGTGGCATTTCAATCAAATAGAGAACCAATTATAATATTTTGTATCAATATTTCATCAATAATCAGGACACTATGTGTCAAATTCTTATTGTAATGTCTCTAATAATCTAGAAAATTCATATAATTCAACAAGGAATTACAAATTGCAGTAATAGGCTTTTAGTATTTGCAATCAGTTTACACAATGAATCTGTCATAGGTGAATTAATGACCAATTACACAAATGTGATTCACACTTCTTCTAGATGTAATTTCACCATTTTATAAAATGTTCTCAATAATACATGTATACCAAATGTTTGCACTATATTTAAAAAACTTTACAACTCAATTTGGCTAGTGACCATTAGATGGTGTCATGGAGAATTACAGATGTTTTTGGGGTCATTTTTTGGCAAAAATGAGTGAAGACTGCCATCTTATGCATCAAATCATGACCAACCTTCCTTTTAGTTATCATGATGACATTTTTTTTCTCTAGGAATGCTGGGTACTGTAGTGTAGTTGCCCTTGTCATTGGCGGAACTTAAGTTAGGCAATGAAATCAGTGACTTTGGCGTCTTTTACATGAAATAATTGTATGTTAAATGACTTTGGCAATGAAAGAGGAAAATCTACATTCTCATTATCTCAAAAAAGTCAGAGAATGACTGAGGCATTTTTCACTTTAGAGAGTCGAAAGAAGTAGCTTATGCAATTGTCCTATAAAGGCTATTGTTTGGAACAATAGCATCCATGGCCATTGTAGAAGTATCCTTTCTAAGCCATACAGTATCCATGATACAAAAAAACAATAAAAATTCCCAGCCAACACATTATTATTGACACCCAAGCTTTATTGTAGACAAAAACAAAATTCTAGGAGAGAAATATTTGGCTTTATGTTAGTTATTTGCGTTTGGAAGTTGTTGCTGTTAATTGGTGCCCCATAAACCACCTGTTGATTTCCCAATGAATTTCCCCCTTGAAAATATCACCTTTTTAATTATTCAAAAGGTGCATCTTACTGTGGTTTTAAAATGACTATCCCAGCATATTGCTAAAGGACTAGGAGGCTTTTCCTGGGGTAAATGTAGTGGTGTTGTTACATATCATAGTGTGTTGACAAGAATAATGTAATTTCACAGTAATATATAGAGTTACGGCAAAATCTATGGAAAAAACAGAGAGTTTGATCAGAATGCATAATTATGGGAAAGTGGAGAGTGTTTCATGGGATATACTTGGGGTAGACTGCTTAACAAGGAAAGTCTGGAAAAGGGGATCCGGTGGAAAATTGTGGCGGGGAAGAGTTTGTTTCAGTTGGCATCAATAGGAATGCTCATATGGCATGCATCAAGGTCAAATTTGATACTCAAAAAGACCAGCCTGTCTCCCAAAGAATTCATTGATTTGATTGAATGGAAATAATATTAAATTAATTTGAAAATGTGAAGAAAATGTAAATTCATTTTTTATTCTACCCGTTACAAGTAGATAAGGTAATAGGAAAGTCAAAGGAACAAATACAGCTTATTTGGCCATGAATGTTACAAAAAGTATCTGGAAAGTCAATCAAAAAGTAATACAATGTAGTCCACATGTGCAGTATGTACATGTATACTGTTGTATGTATACCAAATAATTTAGATTGAAACTCTGTGTTTTCTAGTCGATGCTATCAAATATTTGGCAAGGGATGTTTCTTCCTTCCACTCCCCCCCCCCCCCCACGGTGTGTAAAATTTGGGATAACATATTTGGCCCCCCCAATATTTTTTGCCTGCTCTATTGAAATTGAAATAGAAATTCATCTTTATTTTCTGGACTCTACAACAAAACTACA